>JANHGC010004344.1:696721-708484 GCA_027560395.1 Boaedon fuliginosus | reverse complement strand
CCCCAAAGGGGACAAAAGGCCTCCTAACCATTTGGTGACCCCAACAGTGTTGATCTTACTATGCTTAGCTATCTATCTGCCAAGTTTGAGCTATTGGTGGAGGACTGAAAGTTTGTATAGAGCACATACAAACAAACACTTCTGTTTTATAGATATAGATTTTGATCCTGTGCTACTCATCACTTAATGACATATTTTAGAGAAAAGATTTCTGCAATTTAGATCTAATTAGGGGGGAACATTCTTGTTTGTTATAATAAGTTGAAAAAGGTATTGTTCTGTGGGAAATTGGCTGTTGATCAACTAAGTTGATGCCCATATATTTAACAGAAACTGATTGGCTACTATGTTGTTGAAATGCTGGCAGCACCAATATTTTTGTTGTAGTCAATTAGTCAAATTAATCCTCCTTATGTTATTCAAAAACTATTTTCTCCTTAGGTGCATGAGCATTTCATGATCTTGGAGCCTGTTTAAATGTATTTCTCTCATTATTCAAGTATCTGATTCTTGCTGATAGCACATGATACGTTTTAATATTTACTTGTATTGTCTGCTTTTTTAATGTTATTCCTACTTACTATGATTTCTGCTTGGGTTGTTTTGGTTTTGGAGGAGAAGAATAGAAGTTACACAATTTTTCAAACAACATGTAATTTCTTAAAGGAAACAAGTTATCAGGACAAATCTTATCTGCAGTGTTAAATTTATCTTTTTCAAGAGAAAGGAAACTTGTGAAATTTCTAATTTTCCTCTAATGTTATTGTTAATAACTTTAAGATACATTTTCACTGGAACATATTTTGTGTTAACTTTCAAAAGCATTTATCTTTATACTCTTACTTCTTTCTGTTAAGCCTAAATATAATATTGGAATGTTTTATAATTTTATTTCTTAAATTCCTATGATAGTATTAGGCCTTCAGTAACAAGAATAGATTAATTTTATAACCAGGAGTGCTTGTTTCTTATTTTTGGTTTTCAGTATTCCAAGTTGATCTTCTTAGGAACTCTGTGCCTTTTGAACTTGTGTTGAAATTGTCTGGATCCCAGATACCTAATTTTCAGATTTAATGCTTCTAAACTTTATAAGCATAATTAAAAGTACCTACTTCCTTTTCTTGTCTTGAACTCTTTGTGCCTTTCCTCTTTAGCAATAAGCATAAAATTTAAAATAGTATCAGGAATGGAATGTGTATAGGATATAATAAAATGAAGTTTTGAAACACTTGCGATAGTGCTTCTAATCTCTTAATAATTAGGGTGTACTCTACATAAAATCTAAGAAGATCAAAGCTTAATGACATTATATAGCCAGTGTATTTTGCTTTGTTCAGAAATCTTTTGCTTGTATTATATATGTTACTGTGAAAGTCCGAAATTGGTGAATGTCGACATTCACCGGTGAATGTCGAAACAGCGAAAACTGGAGAATGTCGACTTTCACCGGAAGCTGGAGAATGTCGACTTTCACTGGTGAAAGACCGAAATTGGAGAAAGAGTTTTTTATTGCCTAACCCTAACCCTAACCCTAACATTAAGTAATTAATTATAATTATTAATTATCGCGACTGAATTATGGAGAAGAAAATATAAATCTCGGACATGTGTTTGTTGACATTCACCGTCTCCGTAATTCAGTCGCGATAAATTTTTCGCCTCTCTTTCTGAGAGGAATGACTAAGAACGCACAGTACATTCAAAATGAGAAAGGAAAATAATAGAAGTTTAAAACTTACTTAATTATAGGCTTAGGGTTAGGGTTAGGGTTAGGGTTAAGTAATAAAAAACTCATTCTCCAATTTCGGTCTTTCACCGGTGAATGTCGACATTCACCAGATTTCGGACTTTCATAGTAACATATACATATATACATCAATATAGTCAAATGAACAATAAAACATAGAAACCTAAATTTTAAAAACAGCAGGCATGGTAGATGATGTCACCAAAAATAACAGTGAGAAAATGAAAACAAAACAAATCAAAACTCAAAACATGCTGGGTCAAATGGATTAATCTCTAAATGGCCAAATTCCCAAAGGTCCTTAAAAATGGCAGTAATTCTTTAATTAGAAGGTTGTGGTCAATTCTGGAAACAAAGTAAACTATATCCCAAGGAAGGTAACCAAGGCAATAAAGGGCTTGCAAAATCCCAAAAGGAATAGTTGAGTAATGTTAAGCTTTGAGAACAGAATCTTAAAACCGGCATAGGGTTAGTAGTCTAGAAATATCAAACCAAAAGGTTTTCTGTATTCCAAGGATGCAGTGGGCAGAAATTGTGAAAAGATAAATTTTCACATAAGGACAAATGACCTTAAAAAGAGCCGTTTAGTAGTGAAATAAACAGACTTGACAGATGGTAAGCTCCCTCTATATTGTACTGTTTGCTGTAGATCCTGTATTAGACAGAATAGTATAAAAATCTCTAAGATCTCTTTCAGAGCTATAACATATTTTTATTTTGTTGCACATTCAGCATTTCATTGAGAATCCAGTGAAGCAAAGTGAAAGCAATTGCATCTTGTTCCTACTTTCCTTAGAATTCCCTTAATACACTGAGGATGAAACAGCATCTCCTGACATTGCCAAAATAAGTTTAATGACATATGTCCCCTTTAATATGCCTAATCTTTTGTTTTGTCAGCCCTTCACAAAAGTGACCTTTATCACATCCCCAAGGTGTTGTTTTTTAAAAAAATGGACTTTAATTCCGCTAGAGGCACATTTCTTGTGTGCCTCATCTTGCATGAAACAATTCATACATATTAAAATCTACCAGTTCCCTACAAACAGTGCAGTTAACCAAAGTCGGTATTTATAGATGTTGTCCCCTTCTATCAGTGCTGATATTCTAACCAGTTCACATAATTGCAGGGTTGTGCTCAACCAGAAAGAATATCAGCGCTGACCGCCTCCATCTGCCCAGTTCCAGCAGCACCATTTGAGCAAGGTACGCTCTTAGGCAGCATGTGGCCTCCGTGATCTCGCAGCCAGTTAAAACTGGCCACCAGGCCACATGCCGCTGAATCCACACACACACACCCATTGCCTCGCAGGCGGCGTGTTGTAATTGGCTGCGAGATCGTGGAGTGTACATGCCACTTCAGAGCATACCTTTCTCAGCCAGTGCTTCTGGGAAGGGGCAGATGGACGAGATCAGCGCTGATATTCTTTCCAGTTGAGCGCAACCCTGCAATTATGTAAACCAGTTAGAATATCATCACTGCCTTCTATGTATTTCTTCATAACTAAGGAACATCCCAATAAACAAAAACTATCCATCCTTTCAACTGCTTATGGACAAATCTTTTTCTGGAATTATGGAAGTGCTCGGTGATTTATAAAAACGTCATCTCACAACATGCACACTTTTATTGTAACACAAGAATGAGCTTCTGCCAGACTATTTTAAGGACACTTGATGAAAAAAGTCAACTCTGAACTCTGCCATGGCTATATTTAGCCGGAACATCTCTCTCTGGGATTCAGACTGTATTTGGAAACCTTGTAGCTTGGTGAGCAGCCAAACCCTTTTTTTTTTTAAACAGACATCCCTCAGTGAGGTTGTCCTCACTGTGTTTTATGATCAACTGCATTAACCTGAACAACAATGCCTTTTACGGTGCATCTGGTGGGCAAATGGGGGGGGACAGCATGAAGAACCCCAAACAATCTTTTCCCAAACTGGCATTAAGTTTTAAATACATACAATTACTTTTAGTGAAATGGACTATGGTCAATGTATCACTGATCTTGTTACAGGGCTAAACTTGAAAGAAAATGCACTAGCTGAATATTACAATCACTGCACCAAATAGAACAGAGGGTAATATAATATGCATCAGTTACATATTAAAATGCTAACAAACATATAAAGAATTACTATTCCATACAGCTAACCACAGGGAATGGCCCTAATCCACTAGTATCTATAAACAAATTGTAGACTCACAGTTAGTGACTCTGAACAAGGATGTACATTATTTATCAACATCAGGAGATGCACTTTTTATTCAAACAGGGCATAAAGGAAGATCTTCCCTTTATGTGTCCCGTCTAAATGTGCAGTTGCATTTTGGTGGACACGACAAATACTAATTCTGTTTATCTCTTTCATTAGATTAAAGGTAAAACTATTTGTAATATTAATTTATATGTGCTTTTTACTTACTCAATACTTTTGAAAGTATAAATGTATACTGTACACAAAAATGCTCAGCAATAGTGAAATACCTTATCTATCAATCTGATGCAATTGCGTGAAGTAGAATTTTCCGTATTTTGGGATCAGTGAAACAACTAGTAGATTACATGGACGATTCAGTAGACACCAGGAATGTGCATAAACCATGAAATAGTTTTTGCTTCAAACCCAAAACAAAGCAGTGTGATTGGCAAGCTTGCTGAACCTTTTCAAATCAGTTATAGTTCAGTAGATACAAAACTGGGAACATTTTGATTATTCTGGGTTTGGGTTGAAATAAAATCCAGTAATGATAAAGTCATCTCTTGGAGTAAATCATAGGGCAAGTGTGATGTACATTCCTCCTCTCACTTCTCTGCCAGAGTGCCTGCCCATAACCTTGGCAGCATCCTACCATCCTTCTCCTTTCCTCTCAGCCACTGCTACTGCTCATTTCTGGACATACCATCACCAAGGAAACTCCTCAGCCTTGATGTTATCATACTTTTAACCTCTCCAAGCCAATCCTGTTTGAAATTCCATATGTATACCTAAGGATCCAAAACACATTTTCATTCAGACATGGAACAAGGCCAGCTATTCTGTGCATGGAATGGTTTGTCTATGGATCTTCTGTACATCCCCAGTAGACACTGTGTTCATCCTCTAAAGTTGATAGGCACACATAGTAATCACTGGGAAAACAAGAAGAAATAAAGGCAAGAATTTAAAAGATAATTCTCTCAGTGGAGAGACAATGCCACATTGGGATATTTACTATTCATTTAGTTAATACTGATTTTAAATTGATCCAACTTTTTTAGAATATAAAATGTTTCAGGATGGCCAAGCAGGAAGGGAAAGGATCCTCCCAAAGGCTTTTAGCATATGATAACTGAATCCCATGGACACTGAGTCTGTTGATGGCTATAAGTCATGAACCTCTGTGCAGACTCCATATTTAGACACAGCATGGAAACCAACAGCAGAGAATATGTGCTGCTTGTAAGTTTCTTGGAAGCAATTGTCCGAGGAATCAGATATAGCAATAGAAGGACTTTTTGTTGAATCCAGTAGGACTGCTGTGAGCAAAATGTATTGCAGTGCAATTTGTATCTCATAAATTCATTATGATATGCGTTTTTGTTACAAGAATGAGTCCACTCATGGATAATTGCTTAGGAAGATACTACCGGTGGTTGTTTCATATATTAGCTACTGTATGAAATGATTATAATGCAATGCAAATTAAATATACCTTAATCCCATCAGCCAAAGCAAACTGAAGATGTTTTGCTTTTCCAGATGTTCCTAGAAAAACTCCCAATGTCATTAACCATTAGCCATTGGCTTCAGTGGTGGGATGCAAAATTTTTCCCTACAGGTTCTGTGGACGGGGCTTGGTGGGTGGGGCTCATGTGACTGAGTGGGAATGGCCAACTCAACATCACTCACGGCAAGGTGGGGTAGCAATGAGTGATGAGTTGGCTACGCCCACTCAGTCACATAAGTGATGCTGCAGAGGTAGGTTGATTTCCCTCTCCTTCCCCCCTTCCTTGAGCTGACATACATGCATCTCATGGCACCGGAGGCTCCTCGCAGGTCCCGGCGCTGTGAGAAGCCATTTCTTTTTCACTATGCATGCCAAAAAGGAGGCTGCTGCTGGAGGGCTTCTTTGGACCAAGACCTTCTTTGAGGAGATGCCAGGAGTGCTCACAGAGTGGAAAGGCTCCAAGTGAGCCCTTCTCTGCTCCGAGCTTTTCCACCCTGCAAAATCCATGGGTGCTAAGCAACGCAGCTCATTCCAGCGTGGTGGAGTTTTCTCAGGAGGGGGGAAGCAGCTGGGCTCCGCCTCCTGCTGATCTTTCCCCAAGAAAACTCTGCCGGGCCCAGATGAGCTATGTTGCTTTGCCTTGGTGCTGCCCATGGAGCGGAAAGCCTTGGAGCTGGCGCTAAGCAACACAGCTCGTGCCGGGCCGGCAGAGATTTCTTGGGGGGGGGGAGAGCAGCTGGGCTCCACCTCCTGCTGCTCTTTTCTCTTTAGCTCTTGCGCTAAAGAGCTGCCCCAGCTGAGAGAAGGCCAGGGTTCCTCAGTGAACTTTGCTTCTTAGTACTGGAGCTTTAAGAACTGCAGGGGCCTGTTCCCAGCAGCTCTTAAAGCTCCAGAGCTAAGGTGAAGCTCGCTCCGGGCGCCGGAGAAAGCTCCAGGAAAGAGAGCTGAGAAGCGCTGGCCTTCTCTCAGCTGGGGCAATCTTAAATCTCTGGTGCTAAAGAGCTGCCCCAGCGAGCTTTGCTTCTTAAAGTTCCGGTGCTAAAGCAAAGTAAGTTCTGGGCTGGCACGAGAGAGCCCAGCAGCTGCTGCGGTGCTTCTTAGAGCCAATATGGGGTTCCCTGCATGCAGCGCTAAGAAACACTGCACCCTTCTCTGTTGGAGAGAGAAGGGCACGGCATTGGGCCATTGGGCCTGCCTCTGCAGTCAGGTTTTCTCCATGAAACAGCCTGTTTCACTGAGAAAACAAACTTTCCGGGCAGGCCCCACCACCACCATCCCTGAAGCCACGAAATGCAGTAGCGGCTTTTGTGGCTTCCCAGATGGCAGTGGCTGCCTGGCAGCCACCATAGCAGCCCCAGCCCCCTCAGGTCCCTGCAGTGTGAAAAAGCCTGGGAAGCCACAAAATCTGCTGATGCTTCCCAGGCAGTGGTGGCTTACTGGCAGCCACCACAGCAGCCCCAGCCCCCCCCCCCATTTCTTTAGCTGTGAAAACCGCCTGGGAAGCCACAGAACTCTCTGCAGGCTTCTCGCGCCAAAAAAGAGGCGGTGGCTGCAGGCTCCTCCTTGCGCCAAGAGGCCTCTGAAGTGAGTCCCATGACTCAAGGTGAGGAGTGATGGCATGGGGCAAGCAGGTGGTGACCCGGTGGTTAGGGGTGTGACTGTGAGCTGTTTTTTAGCTCAGCTGCGGCGCGGCAAAGCTCTGCAGCGCCAATCAGTTGAGCTTAAAAAACAAGGGAATTTAATGTAGGAGGGTGGGGGCAGGAGCACAGGGACAGGTGGGCAGAGCCAGCCAGAGGTGATATTTACCAGTTCTGCGAACCCCAACAAATTAGCGCCACCAGTTCCTGTAAACCGGGCTGAACCGGCTGAATATCACCTCTGATTGGGTTGCTAGGAATTGTGGTTCAACGTCTGGATGGCTACAGTCCTCATCCTTAGCTTAAATATATGGGACTGAACAGCATAATAAGAAGCAAGTTTACAGCTAATCACTTAGCTGCAGTATTTAAATAATATATATCAGTTTATATATGTAAATACTTTTACTCTTAAAAACAAGAAAGCATAGAAGGTTACTCCTACCTAGGAAAATGAATTATGACTTTTATTACATGTTCTGTTTTTTGTGAGGGGATAAATAAAGGCAAACCTGCAGTTTCCAATCTCTATGTCTGCACTGGGCTGTTTTGTACATAGTATTTATGGGGTGTCTGATTGTATGTGACTTTTAGTTGTTAATTGGAATGTTGATATCCAGCTTTTAAGAGCAAAATTTCCCAAGCTGGACAGCAGCTCTCCAGCCTGTACCTCCTAACCGTAATCCTAACCATGGCCAAATTAAGCATAATTAATAAACATAAAATTTGAATATATTAAATGCTTGACACCTGAGACTGAAATAGACTGAATAGCTTTTTATCTGAAATTATGGAATAAATATGTTATATGTGTTTAGAAAACATTAAACTATTTGGAAAAAAATATATGTGCATTTTTTACTATTGACTTCCACAAAGTACAGACTAAAAGAATATACATCATTTCCATATTTTTTCAAAGAATGATCCTGATCGTGGTTTCAGGTGGCAACCATTTTCTGCACCCTTAAATTGCTCCTGAATTGTGCTTTTGCCGGCTTGACTCTGTGCCAATTTAAGAAAATACTATGTAGATTAAGACCTTTGGCAGCAGTTTGCCAAAGATTCAATTCAATTCAGATTACAGGATACAATAACAACTTCCCTGTTGCTGCCATCCTGATCTGGTATAGGTTCGCAGATACCTGTTTTCAACTTCCCAGCCCAGACTGGACCAAAGTCATCCAGCCAGGTTCTGGCTTTAGGAAGGATTGGAACCTTGGTCTCCCTATTCCTACTCTAGCATCTTAACCACCATCACACCAATCTGTCCGCTTCTCTACTGAACAGATGTGGGTGTAAAAAACAATATATATAAACAGTTAAATTGAGAGACACAAATTTAAAGCGTAAATGCATCTGTATGGCACAACAGCTTGAAAATAAATATCTTTTTCTTGCATTTTCCCAATATGCTGCTGCCCTTTACTTTGTTCTCAGCAAACCCCTGCAGTTTGATTGGTTATTGTTCAGAGACAGGAATGCCTCCTCACATTTTCCAAGCTTTTCTTTAAGAAAATCTGCTGCAGTTTCTGTTATAGTCCTTTCTCAGTGGTGTAAGCAATTAAGACACTTGATATCCGGAACATCCTTGGTTTAATACCAGGCAGAAATATATTTTTATTATAGTTTTCTTTCCCTGAATTATTTTTCTACTAGGATTTCATTGTTTTGGCACCATTTTGTCATTTTTCCAGTCACTTGAGCTAGAAGGGTTTCACACATACATCCCACTCAAATAGCCCAAATAACCAGGTTTCACAGTCTGATAATCAAGTGTTATAACCGGCAAACAACTAAATAAGATGTGGAACAGAAGCTGCAGTAGACCTTTCTTGAGGAAAAACTGAGAAAATGGTGAGGGAGCATTCTTGCTTCTGCATAGTAACCAATTAAATTGCAGGAGACTGCCTAGAACAAATTTAAGCACAGCAGGCTACTTGAACAGCAAAACCTGAGCTTACACAAACCAGGAATTATTACTTTCAACTTTGAGCAGGAAAACCCTGAAGGTCACATTTGTAGATGGTTGTACTTGAGTAGAAGACAACAGTGTCCATTCTTACCTTCCAGAAACTGTTGCTGGTCCTTATTCACATTTAAACTAGCTGGAAATGTGGATAAGCCCTAAAATATTTTAGTGCATCTGTTTATTTCCACCCCCCATTATTTGCAGAAGGACATGAATCAGCCATATTTTATGGTCTCTTCTGAAATGCCCAGGCAACAAAGATATATTTGTCAAAGCTCATCTCTTACTGAACACTAACTCTTTCTTGGCACCACAAGGAGATAAGACCCATTTTTTATGTTGTTAGATCAGCCCAACAAACAAACAAACAATACAAGGTTCACCTTTTTAACCGCTAATAACTTAAAAGTGGGAAACAATCCAGATTGGATGAAGTATTATAAAACAGTTTCAAAGTGTTAACTTCTAGATATATTTAAAGAATAGACTGTATTCTTTTTCAGGAAACCCAGTATTGTGCCAGTTTACAAATTTTATTGTACTATATTTAGAATAGAGGGAGCTCTCCACCCCTAGTTATTCCACTTATAAGCAATGTTCATAGGGCAGCTCCATCAAATCACACTATCTGTGGCATCCAAAGGTTAGGATAGAGTATCAATTCCATGTAGGAATTTTATGCTGAGTCTATATTAAATATATCCTATATTTAATTCAAGCAACATTTTGCTGGAATAGTTGCTATTAAAGTAATGAGTTATCTGGAACTACATATTTCAGTCAACAAAATATAAAATTTAATTCTGCTTTGAGGGTTAAAGTAGTCATGTTTTCCATTCATAATAACCAGGAATATCGATCTCACTATTAAAAAATAATCATAGGAGATCATAGAGACCAGCCTGCCTATGCAGGAAGGTGTTTTGTACCTATGATTCAACCACAGTGTCATACAGAGTCGTGTTTTTTGAGTGAAGAATTTCTGATGAAAGAACTTGGCTACCAGGCATTAAGGGATTCTGCCAAATTCTGTTATCAAAAAAAGATGAATTTTACATCAATCCCCACCTGACATCCCCTTGCCTGCAATTCTTTCTCCCATCAATGTAGCATGTCTTCATGCCAGAAAAAAGAAGCTCAAGTAGAAATGAAATCAAAAATCTTATTTGCAGCATTCTCTTAAGCTCAGAGTAAGGGCTTGCTTTCTTGCTCTGTTTAGGTTTAAATGAAACAAAGAAATTACTGACAATCAGCCTGACATGACCTACTGCATAACTCAAGATTTCAGTCCATGCTAATGATGCCTTGACTTAAGAAATCATCTCTGTAGCTTCATGTTCATAAAAATGCAGCCATTTTTTGCTGGAGGGAGATGTCTTTTACAAACTCTCAAGCTCAGCCAGTCTAAGAATTATTTGATGGTCTTTTCTGCCCAAGTAAAACTAGTAAGATTCCAACTAGGGTGATTTGGCCCCTAATCAATTTCTATCTGAGCACCATTCCATTCTCCCTGTGCCTTCCTTGTTGCGCTTAAATGGTCTCTGGTGATCAGAAAGCAACCAAGATTTTTTTCCCTTTAAAAATGGATAATTAGTTGTCTTCCAAATTCTACCAAAACACCAATACAATTTCACACACACACCAAAACAGACTTTGGCAGGAGAGAAAATATTGGGAAATAGAGGGGAATGAAACAAAAACTAACATTCTAATATTTCACTGTCACCTTTATTTAGCACTCCTTTAATGTTAAAATTAGTGCATTTGTTTTTAAAAATATTTTTATCCTAAAATAGTAAATTATATGAGAAAACTGATACCTTTTCACCTTTAAATAAAGTCTATCTTGATGTAGGATAATGATGTAGAATCTGTTAAAATAAATTCAAAAGGCATCTGTTGTGAAAACAAGCATAGGTGCAAAGCTCCATTAAAAGTCAGATGGGAATAGCAAGGATAGGAAAAAGCTTACATCTTTAATTTAAAAAATCTGGTTTGATAGCTCCCAATATAACAGCTGACACCTCTTTCCAATTAACAATATCACCCAGGTACTTTAGACTGATGTTTCTGCCTGAAGGATGTCTGAAAGATCTGGGCTCCAATCATTTAATTATTTCACTGTTAACATGTTTGGAAAAGTATAAAGGATAAATAAGAGTTATTTTTGTCAAGGATTCCATTTGGTCTATGCCACAAAAAAGTGAGCTTGAAAATCTCAGATATAATGAAATTAGCCATGTTATAAATTAACCAGCTGCTCAGCAGAGATTTTTTTTTTGTATGACATCACAGCCTAAAAGAAATGTTTGATCTCCGTTTTTAAGCCAGGATTGTCAAACTCGTGTCGTCATGACACTTTTCCCCCCTTCCCTAAACAGGGCCTGAGTGTGGCCAGTGCCTGACACCTCCAGCCTGTGGGCCGTGAGTTTGACAGCCCTGTTTTAAGCTGAAGCATCCCCTTTGAGGCTTGTTTAGATTTCAGAAGTTGATTTTAAAATAATTATAATTTTTAGGAAAAAGAGTTAATCAGCAAAACTTTGTCTTGACAGTTAATAAATACAAGATGGAATTGTTTCTAGACATTTTGCCATTGGTAGGTCTCATTCTCACATTCTCTTTGGCATGGATTGATTGATTTATTTATTTATTTATTTATTTATTTATTTATTTATTTATTTATTAGATTTGTACC
>JANHGC010004344.1:656366-669145 GCA_027560395.1 Boaedon fuliginosus | reverse complement strand
GAAGCTGTGAATCCAGGCGGACTCCCAAGTTACGAACCCACTCTGAGGGGAGCAATTTCTCTCCTCCCAGAGTCAAAATCCAGCACTCTGTTGGATCAGAGTGCTTGCAGAACACCACAAAGATTTCTAAGTCAATTGCGCGCAGTGCACGTTTGACTGGTGATCGGCAAGCGCGTCCATGAAGCGGGTAACCAGCAAACCGGTAGGAACCCACCCCTGCTCCTGGCCCTTCTTTTCATTAAACTAGACATACCCAATCCCAGCAACTGTTCTTTATATGTTTTGGCTTCTGGTCCCTTAATAATCATTGTTGCTCTTCTCTGCACTCTTTCTAGAGTCTCAGCATCTCTTTTCACATCGTGGTGGCCAAAACTGGATGCAGTATTCCAAGTGCGGTCTTACCCAGGCATTATAAAGTGGTATTAACATTTCATGTGTTGTGATCTTGATATTATCCCTCTGTTTATGCAGCCTAGAACTAGGATGGCTTTTTTGGCAGCTGCAGCACACTGCTGGCTATTTAATTGATTCTCCATATCTTGTCCCTATTTAAATGATGGTCCTCTAGGACTCCAGGATCCCTGAATATCAGGCCCTGTATTTTGTGTAGGAAACGGAATGGGTGAGTGAATGGTTCATTGGGCGGTTGCTTATTGGTTGCCTAAAAGTTCTTTCCCTCCCACCTTCCAAAGGTAAGCAGCCTTCTGAGATCCCTCAGCTGGCCAGTAGAGATGATGGCATGGGGTGAATTTGTCTCTGGCTATTGTCAAAAGAAAAATCAGGCAACCTTCATCCCTGCTTGTGCTCCCTGAAGTGAAACCTAGTCCTGTGGGACAGCGGCATAAACTTTTTATTTATTTATTTATAAATAAATAAATAAATAAATAAATAAATAGATAAATAAATAAATAAATAAATAAAACCACATAATTGTCCTGGCCTTTTATTTATTTATTATGTATTTTATTAGATTTATATACCCCGCCTTTCTTCCCACATCAGAGGGAATGCAAGGCGGCTAACAACGGCAAAACAATGTATAATTCGATAAAATTCATAAAAATACAATTAAAATTACAGCAGCATAAAAGTTAAACAGCAGCCAAGCCTGGGCTGAGGTTTGTGCCCATGTTGGTGCTGGGTCTCTGAGCACCTTCTCCACCTTAACATAAATAAAAATGCAGTTTCATTTTAGTCAGGCTTCAGTTGTGGGAAGATAATACCTGCTTGTAATGAGTTTCACCAGCTGATAACTTAGCCAGGGGTTACCTTAATCCAGAAACCAACTTGTTTTAAGCCTAGAATATGTAACATAGAATTGGTCTGTGTTTCATTCTCAGATCCTTCAAAACAAATTACCTATATTGTATATATTTTCCTTGCTGGTCTCTGGTAGGGCGTTTACTTGGTGGAATAAATAATAAGTAAATGGTGTTAATTCCAGATCTTGAAAAGATGTTTTTTCCAAAAGGCAACTGGACTTTGTTTGTTTTTAAATGTTTAATTTCTCACCCCAGAAACATCTTCAGTTCTAATTGACTGGATTTATATTCTTTGCAGTCATCTGGACATTAGTGCTCAGAGTTGTTGAAGCACTTGGGGTCCTCGATATATATCCTCAGAGTCACCTGAATCAAAGTGCAGGGTGTGTTGCCTTCTTGGAGCTGCTGAAAATATTGCATTGTAAACAGGAGATAGGTGGTTGTGTCATATCTCTCCCCCTCTATTGAGGGAGGGCTGTTTAATTTTCATATAGATGGCCTCTTTGACTTCTCTTTCAAACCAGTGGTCCTCTCTGTCTAGAATGTGAATTTGCTCTTTTCAAAAGAGTGACCTTTGTCTTTCAGTTGCAGCTGGACTGCTGAATCCTCTTCTGATGAGTTTGTTCTCCTGTGTTGTGCCATGCATTTGTTGTTATGTTGATGTACAGGTCTGCACATGTCTCACTGCAATGAATATAACACATTTCTCAATTTGTGCCTGGGTGTTTTGTCCTTGGGTTTAAAGTGTGCCCCTATGTTGTACTAGCTGAAAATCCTTCTGAGCTTTTCAGCTATTCCTGCAATATAAGGAATGACAACGTTACTCTGTTTATTCTCTTCTCTGTCTGTTATGAAGGAGCTCCTGCTGGACCGATGGGTGGATTTGATGAAGACCCAGTTAGGATAGCTACATGTTCTGAGGGCCCTTGATGTGTTTTAGATCTCTTTTCCCACTTTGCTGATAGCAAACTTTCAGCCTGGTGGTGTAAGGTTCTGATTATTCCCAGTTTGTGCTCCAGTGGGCAATGAGAATCAAAATGTAAATACTGTTCTATGTGTGTAGCTTTTCTCTATACTTCAGTATTGAGACTTCTGTCTTCTTTAATGTGCACTGCACCATCTGGGAAGGCCGGATTATTTCCCTTAACATCTTCCTGTGTGAGTTAATGTTGCTGTCCATAGAGTTTGAGTGTTTGGTGAAGGCTTCCACTGCCTGTGTTTTAATTTTGACCCAAGTACCATCTACATATCTATACCAGTGAGTGGGTGGAATACCTATGAAGGAGTTTAGGGCTTTAAGTATATAATGTGAACTCAATTTTCAAAAAGGGGCTTCTCTTGAAAAGAATCCAGAATCTTAAGTTGGTCCAGAAGGTAGGTAAGCTGTAGGTAGTTTTGGGTGTACCTTCGTAGTTTTAAGGCACATCTCTGCTTTGTAAGCTGCTCTGGCTCCCAGTGTACTTCCAGGTACAATTCAAGGCACTGGTAATCATCAATAAAGCCCTTCATGGTTATTTGTAGGATTTCCTTTCTCCATTGGCAACTACCAGCCCTATAAGAGCCAACAGAACGGACATGCTATGGTCCTCTCAATCAAGGAATGTTCTCTGGCAGGACCTCCTAGGAAGAGGCCTTTTTTGATACACGCCCTCTAGAACATCATGGCATACAGGGTCCATTTCCAGTTATTCTTCTGGCTTTTCAGAAAGCCTTAAAAACACTACTGTATTCTTGAGTATGTGAGTTTGTGACACAGATATTTCTGTAGTGGTGGTGGTGTTGCCCTCAGCTGCCATTCTATGAATATTTATTATTGTTGTGAGGCTTTTTGCTGTTCTTATTGTTGGTGGCTTGCTTTGTAATTGGTTTTTAAGTTTTAAATTTTGTTAATCATCCAAAATCACTGAAATAGGCAGCGATGTAAATTGAGTAAATAACGGAAAAATTTGGAGGAAAGATTAGAACACATAGCTTTCCTAGAAAGCTTACTACTACCATAGTATAAAGAATAGGAAGCATTTTTCTACCTTTATATTTAGTTTTTGCAAGTATGGTGAAAGCATAACAGTTATGAAAGCATAAAAATGGGAAATTGGCATCAAGACCTTAACTTTAAAAGTATCTTAGCCAGAAAGTAGAGCACTATCAGAATATTAACTAAAACTGGATTTTATCTGTTGATCTGATTTTATTTTTAATCCATTAGTCCATTTTTAGTGTATATACCACCTTCTCTTAAGCTCTCCGAGCAAAGAGGTGGGTGTGTTACAGTCTGTCTTGCCCCCCACCTATGGGTTTTGCATGACATCTATTTCACCTCACCCGCTTCCGTGTATCTAAGTCATAGTTCTTAGTATTTAATTTAGGAATTAAATATTCATCTTATAATGAAGAGAAATGACTATTTGAAATGCTTGTTAAAATCTAGATCTCTCAAACCATTTTAAATTCCTTTCACAGAGCTCACTCATACAAGCTTTCTCATTCTTGTTTTTAACTTAGCTCTTCTGAGAGAAGCTGGGTTTTCCCAACTGCTCATTATCTGCTGGGCCTGTCTTCTATCACCTCTACCTTACTTGCTTTATACAGACTCATTAAACTCTCTGAGTAGGATTTCTTGTGTTCAGCATCTAAAATGCAGTGGCTACTTAATTATATCTTGAAGAGTAGTTTAGTGTCATTAATGTCCTTTCTGAGAGTTGCAGTTAGAAGTAAACTCTGGCCTAGGCAGCAAAATGCCAGGTTAATAATACCATTTTATATAGTACCTATGGAGTATCCAAAGCATCATCTCAGATTCATTATATTTAATAATAGCTCTCAAGAGAGGTAAGAAAGGTCAGTTTTATTATCCTTTTCTAACACAGATGAGGAGTTGAGTCTAGCTGAGGTTGATCTGATTAAGATTTAATCAGCTATTAAGTGCAGGGTAAAGCAAAATCTGAACCCCAGCTCTTATAGCTTCTTTTTTAAAAAATTATTCATATCCCATCTTTAGTATTTTTACATATAACTCAAGGCAGTGGACATATCCAACACACCTTCCTCCTCCTATTGTCCCTACAGCAACAACTCTATGAGATAAGGTGGGCTGAGAGAGATTAACTGGCCCAAAGTCAGCCAGCTGGCTTTCATGTTTAAGGCAAAACTTGATCTCAGAGCCTCCTGTTTTCTAGTTTGGTACTAGACCAAACTGACTCTTATCTAAGTGCTTCGGCTACAATTGTCAGTATCAACCTGCTAGAAGTGCCCATAATTTAAAACTGATTCATGCTGTCATATTTCAGGTTTTGTCTTAAACTAGATGGTTTTTAATTTTATTTTACTCCATATATTTGCTAAGGTATGAATCCATTTGATGGCATTTTTATTAACAGCCACCTTTGAAAAAACAAATCTCAAAGTTATTATTCTATGGATCCTCTTCTAGGATGTGCAAAACATCCTAGAGTCAATGCACTATTCTGTAACTAAAATATCCACAGATGACTGGTGTGCAGGTAATCATACAATACTTTGTAACAATAGCAAATAAAAGAATCAATGAGACAAACAATTCATTGTAATATCAAACAACCTGTATAGGTCCAGAGTTCAACTGACCATTGGACAGATCACAAGGTGTTAGAAACTTGCTTCAGTGGTCTTGAAGATGCCTTCTAACAACCTTTTGAAATTTGGTGACCTTCAGATATATTGGGGAACAATTCAAACTGTTCATCCCATGGAGACAATATCAAGCTAGTGCATTAAGTCATTGCTACTCTGTCCCAATGTCCAGCCTAATGGATGAAGTACTGAAAACCCTTATATGTGCAATCTTGAGGCCTGAAACTTAACACCTTTGTATTGTTTTCTTTGTTTTCCACCCAGTATGCCCTCTAAACCAGGGGTCTCCAACCTTTGCCCCCTTTAAGGCCTGTGCACTTCTGGTCCCAGAATTCCTCAGGCAGCAAAGGCCTTAAAGTGGCCAAGGTTGGAGACCCTGGTTTAAACCAATGAGCAGACACAGAGAACAAGTCTGACATGATGGGGCTTCTTCCTCAGATAGGACGTGCTCAAAGAAAAAGTTATGTAGGATCTGGTCACCTGCTTATGTTATCCATTTTGAAAAACGATTTGTGCAGATGAAATTTTAGACTGTGATAAGAGTATTTGAATTAGGCTAAAATGGTGGCAGGAGGCAGTTAAAGAAATATTTGAAATTCTTTTGCAATTGCTGTTAGAAAAAAATGTAAGTACCCTTTTCCCATATTACAGTCCTGGAATTTAGGCAGGGGTTTGAAGCAGTACACTGGGACTTTGGGAATCCACTAGTTCTTTACATGCTATTCTGCAACTTAAAACTACCATAGGTAATTTATTGTCTGCATTTTGTGGCAATGCATTTTCCAATTTTCCTAGTATGTATTGCTGCATAACAAAATTATTCATCCTCTGCCTTTAGAAGCTTTATCTGAGTAGGCGATAAAAAGATCTTTACTCTAGTGCATAATGCACAAAATGCAAAGGTATAATCACAGGGAGCATAATTCCTTTGACTCAGATCCAGTTGTTGAAGAATAATGGTAGGAGGGCAGGTATCAGAAATAAGAGTTCATATCTGAGTAGGACAAAGATCATTAGTTTTTAATATAGTGGCTGCTAATGCTCCCTTCTAATTCAATCTTGCATCTCATAATAATTTGTCTCTAAAATTAATTTGTCTCTTACAGAATAGTGGTTTAGTCTGGTCTCCTAAATATCAGAGAGAGAATGTAATTGAATAGATAAGAGGAGAGATTTAC
The DNA here is from genome assembly GCA_027560395.1 of Boaedon fuliginosus. Lineage (NCBI taxonomy): Eukaryota > Metazoa > Chordata > Lepidosauria > Squamata > Lamprophiidae > Boaedon > Boaedon fuliginosus. The sequence goes on along the minus strand of JANHGC010004344.1, from coordinate 663,096 downwards.
TAAGAGCTTTTAAACAATTTTTGTTTAACTTGGAAAAACAATAAATGTTCAATAAATGCAGCATTTATGCCTGATTACTGTCATGTGTTAGTCACTACAAATCAAAAAGCCAGACAAATGCAAATTTGAAATGCTTTATTGGCAATAGTCAGGGATCGGGTGAGGAATTAGAGAAGCACTTTAGACATAGATGGTTCAAAAGTATTAGAAAGATTGAGTCATAATTTGCTAGCAAACAAAAAGGATAGTCAGAAAAGTTGTGTGTAACAGTGTAGAGCAGGGCTGTCAAAATTGTGGCCTGCAGGCAAGATACATCATGCACTGGCCACACCCATACCCAGTTTAGCAAACATCATGTGATGCCTCTGTGATGATGCAAGTTTACAACCCTGGTGTAAAGTTTGAAAACCAGAAAGTCTAGCAGTCTGAATATCAAACCTAGGTTATGAATGGAACACAACAAATAAGCAGTAAGGCATAGGAGTCTGCAGATGGAGACCAAGAGCCTGGAGGCTGCTTTTATATAGACCCAGCTGCTGTTGTGGTTTGATCAAGGATCTTGCAGCCTGCTCCTGCCTAGAGGATGCTAATTGCCTCTGCTCAACCCTTTGTAGTTGCCAGTTGGTTCCGATTTAGGTGCCCTCCAGCATGGTGCCTCATTATCTGTACTGGATTTCACCTGCTCAGGTTTATTGTCTCTTGGAGTTTCCTGATTGCCTGCTAGCTCTGCAGGCTGATAGTCTGTTTTGCTGTTTAACTTCACTTTCTGCAGATGAGACCATAACCTTTATAATTCAAATTAAAGGAAATTCTTTCTCTGCATGAAGCTTCCTTTACCTTGCTTGGATCTATGCAAATTGCTTTTTCATACCAAATGAGTTAGCCTGACAGTAGATGGAAGGATACTCACATATGCCTTCAACTCCATAGCTTATTTTGTGATAATGTATTACATTTGTTGAGTAGAGAGTGGATTGGATCAGTTGAAATGACTTTAATTTCAAAATTGTAAGAAGGCCCATCACCCCGAGGGTTTTATATGAATGACTTCTTCCTCTATACTTCCAAATAGAATTTAAGGACTGCTGATACTATCTTAGATACTATATTAGATAGTATCTGCCGCCTCGAGTTCCCCTGGAAGGGGTGAAGAGAGGCGGGGTAAAAATCTAATAAATAATAAATAAATAGATCAAGAGAAGAGTTGTATGTGCACAATCCACTCAATCAATATTAATTTTCTACCACAAATTGTTTACCAGGAAAAAGTTTAACTATTTCTTCTTGATTTTAAAATGAAGCAAAATTAGCGGGAGAACTTCTATGAACATCATCTGTGTCCTCTTTAATTTTTGGTATCCTGTATAGGTACCCAGGGTATAAACGGGCTGTCATTAGGTAGGATCCCACCCAATTCTGTGCATAGTGGTATTGTTGTCAACATCATTATGATGGGTTTTTAGTTCTTTACTCAGGTGAAAATAAAATATAGATGAATAACTAAAGGAAGTGGCAGCCTGACAGCCTTTTTTGCAGCAGCTCAAGGGACATTAAAAATTTCTGCTTCTTGGTTGACTGGGTCATTGGAGATTGCTGCTGACTGAGGGTGTGATTTAATTACCTGCAGGAACAGCTGTCTCAGCTGTCTATGAGTCCAATGGTAAGCATTAGCATTATTAAATACAAAGCAGGCAGTGAGAAGCTATAATTGTCCACTTTAGCTAGAATAGTCCAAGAACAAAAAACAAAAACAAAACACACCACTAAAACATCTTACATAGAATTCATATTATTCTCTTTCAATTTACTGCACTACCTATATGTAAGAAGTTCTCAAAAACTTTCTGGGTAACATTTTTCTCTGGAGAAATCGTGTCCTTGCCTCCAAATATCACACTAGCTATGTTTTTATATTGATTGACCTGCTCATACAACAGGCTTCACTGAGTCAAACTATATTCAGCTATATTCAGTAAAGGCAGAGTGTCTGATTAATAATATGTCTTTACTGTTACTGTATAGAGGGAGGGAGGAAGACAGAATAGACTTTTCTCAGTTTAGTATCCCCCAGAAATTGGATTATAATTCCCATAATTCAAATAGGTAGAGCCATGGTCAGTCTTCTGGGGCACTGTGGATTTCATTTAATAGTATATTTGGACAGTTTCAGTTTGGAGAAGTCCATATAAATGAGTAATAATTTTCTGTATTTAATAAAAAATAAAGCAACTATTCCTTGTTGCACAGCAGTAGTTTTGATGGAGTAATTTGCTCCAGCTCTGGTCAGAAGTAATATTCGGTTTCTAAACAGGAGGGAAGAAAAAATGCTGGAAAAATATTTTTGGAATAACAAAATTGTAGTTTCCTCCCTTTTTCTATGTATAACTTCCAACACCCCTAAAGTGAGCATTGGATGATGTAGATATGGGAGATATCATATAAAGAAAATTAGCAATAACTGTGCTTAGTCATAACAAACATTCACCACTGTATGCTATATACTACAATTATATTTTAGGAAAACGGTCTGATTTACTGAAGTTATGTAAAAATTAGACTGAAACAGAAGATTCTAGGAAGGTACAGAAAGGTTTAAGTCAAGTGAGAATTGTGATTTAAATATTTAACAACATATTCATGTACATAGCAGTCATTTCTACAAGGTGCTACATGACTTGTAAGGCATAATGCCAAATAGTATTCCTCACATTAATGAACATTCATGTTGTGCAGAAATGGTATGCCTCCCTGTACAGAACTGTATTTATTTCAGAATTGTAAATGCGTTTTATAAACGGCAATCTCCTTTTTTATTCAGTCCCTGCATTGAAGTCCTTCAATAGTTCGACTGAGTTCGTGGTTCAGACAGCCTCCCTCATTTCTTTAAGATACTTTTATATCATCCACAATATCTAATACGACTGAACTTCTTTATTTACCATAGAATTATTCCATCTTTTTGTTATGGTGCTTAGGGTTGGCTATCTATTTTTTCCAGTCTTCTCATCTTTTTCTTCACAACCTAGGACAGTGGTAGCGAACCTTTTTCCACCCTGCGTGCTGGAAGTCATTTGCATGGCCGCACACCACTGCAGCCTCCCATGCATGCGTGCACATGCACAAGCCCCCACCCCATTCCTTTGCATTGGTTGGAAACACAGTTGATCATCGGGTCACCTGTGTTTCGGCTCTGGAGTTGCATGGAGGTGGAGGGGATGTCACGCGCACATGCGTGGAGAGGTGGTGGAGCTTTCCCCGCTCCCCCTGCGCATACATGTGCAACACCCCCCACCCTTTCCCCAGTCCCTGCATATGCGTGTGTGACACCCCCCCAACCTCACGCGAGCCAAAACACAGCTGATGAAATGATCTGACAATCAGCTGTGCTTCCTGCGAAGGTTTGAGAGATCACCAAGGACTTCAGGTGGGTGGACGGGCCCACTTTAATAATGGCACCTGTGCCCGGAAGCATGGCTCAGCATGCCACTTCCTGCACCCATGCCATAGGTTCGCCAACACGGACCTAGGGGTTAAGATATGATAACCACCCAAAGGAGGACCAGAGGACATCACCAATAAGCAAGAATTTGTACCTGATTCTCTGGTTTTAGCCATGTATCATGTTGTGATTAGCCTCTTTCATTGTAGATGCTTTTAGATTTGTAAAATATGTAACTAAAATATTAAGTAGGTTATATTTTCATTTTCTTGCAAAGCTTCAGAAGCATCTTGAAAAAGTGCATATAATTGTATAACTCACTTTCCTTTTACTTCTAGGTTTGGATACACTGGAATTCTTCATGAAGTACTTTTCTGATGGCAGTCCTAAGTAAAGTAGCTGTAAAGGAACTGGGCACATGAGTATTCCTGATGAATGTGATTTGAGTTCTGAAATAGACATCTATTCTTAACAATAGTAGTACAGAAAGTGTAACCATCTGCAGATCTAAACTGGGACAATGACCCAGAAGAATTCCTAGATGTAGATGTGCATCTTTTCCATGGACTTTGATTAGAGGTGACACAGCCTCCTCACAACTCAACTTAAAAGATGAGTGATGGGGTGTGGATCATGCTTAGTCCAGCAGAGTTTGCTCAGCTGCAGCAATATTCTGAATGTAAGTATAAACCTCAGCCAAATGCCCATCATTCTCTTGATTATTATTTATGTTAGCAATAATATTTCAACTGATTGACCTCCATCACATAATAGATGAGGTACAACCTTGTTCAGTTTTGCTTTTACAAGGTACTACAGTTCATATGATGGCAACTGAGAATTCTTAACACGGTATGCATGGAACACACAGTACATCTCAGCAGTACATACAGTTTTGGCGGGGGGGGAGTTTAACAGGAGGAAAAGACAAGAGAGGAAAGTGAATAGAAATGTTGTGTTTTCTGTGAGGACAAGTTCTGAATAAGCTATTAAGTGGAAGAGAGTGTCCTCCAAGCAGAAGAATGCTCATTAGTCTGCTATATTGTAGGCAGGATATAAAACAGCCAGATTCCAAGGAGTAAACTGTTTGGGGTGTGGGTGGGTGGCAAGAGAGTTTCTTGAGAAGTTCCTAACAAATTTCTCCCTCCAAGCCTGGACCAAGTTGTTCAGATAAAGACTTATGTACCATAGAAGGGACAGGCATTGTAATAGGACTTGTTAACCATTCAGTGGGGGGAAAAATCAGACCATTGGCTTATAAAGCTATTGGCGTTCATTGTCTACAAATTAATCCTCAGTCTGGGAAATAAACAAAGTGAGCTCTTAGTATTCTCACATAAGAGATTTGGACCTAGTTCTGTGCTCAGGCTTGGGCCCCCAAATAATGTGAAAGCACTCACCTCCTGGCTATGTTTGTGCGATTGATTATGCTGGTTTTCTTGGCTGTGATGGATTTTAATTTTTGTATTTAATTTTTGTATCCATTAATTGCTTTTATTCTGTTGTTTACTTGCTGAGTATGGATGGTTTTACAAATTGGTTAAATAAATATATCAGAATAAACCAGAAATTAATTCATAGGAATAACAGACACATAATAGGGTGATTCTCATGACTGGAATATAATAATCTAAGCATATAATTTGTACAAAACAGGCAGAAGCAAAACAAAGAGAGGAGGGATTTCCTACGGTATTCAGAAATCTAAGGGAATTAATTTGATTGAAGAAACCATCTGTGAAGGAAGGAATAAAAATAATACTGTATTTAATGTCTACTGTAGTTCACATAGACACAAGGAAGGTGTGGATGGTTTTCCAAAACATAATTGCAGAATTTTCAAAAGAATATGAAACAGTAGTGATAAAAACTTTAACTAAGCATCCTTTGGGAGATGAATTCTGCCAAGCACCATCCTACCAGGGAATTTCTGATTTGCCTTGCTGAAGTCAGAGAAAGGCACAAGAGGAGCAGTTACCCGTGTTTAATTGTAATAAAGAAGATGCCAGGGTTAAAAGAACATCTTAGTAACAAAGACCAAGGCATAATTTCATATTGCACAGAAGACAGTGGTAAATCTCTCCAAACCCCCACACATAAATAAAAAATATTAAATGGTTGACAATGGTGCTGGATAATCTGGTTAAATCACTGGCCGTGAACCTTTTTTTCACTGCATGCTGAAAGCACGCATGCATGTGTGCGTGCACATGTGTGCCACCCCCGTGCATGCACGCACAATCCCTGTTCATGCGCACATGCTTCCCCTGTCTGAAAAACAGCTGATTGGCACCACCGCACAAATCAGCTGTGCTTCGGAAGAGGGAAGAAAGGTAGGAACAGCGCTGGGGCGGATGGGAAGGCCTTTTTCCTGGGAGATGTGTGCGCATCTACAGTAGGGTGATGGCTCACGTGCCTGCAGGGAGGCCTCTGTGTGCTACCTCAGGCACGTCTGCCATACGTTTCCCACCATGGGGTTAAATAGTTCTCAACAAGCTACTGAGGTGTAGCTGAGGATGTTTTGAAGTACTAATGTAGTTTATGATATGGCTAGACTAACACCTTCAAGACTTCAAGTTGCTAATGTTATGCAGAAAAGGTAAAAAGTTTGAAATTTAGAAAATAAAATAAAAATTAAAAATGCACAGCTTCAAAGACATTGTTACATGAAATGTATGAAGCATGAAAATGGAAAAATCACCACTAGGAAAGATGAAATGAATTGATGACACATTGACATCTTAGGCAACAGCAAATTGAGATACACTGGAACTGGACAGGCAGAAGATCATACAGTTTACAACTCAGGACATGAAAAGCAAAGAACAAATGGTATTGCTTTCATAATTAGGAAGCGTATAGTAAAACAGTATTTGGCTACAATGCAACTTGTGACTGAATAATATCAATTAGTCTTACAGGATATGTATATTAGCTGCTCACTGCTGGCAAAATGCTAGCAGATGAGGCAAAACGCTAGCAGATGAGGCAAAACTACTCAATCCTGTTAGTTTTGTCTCCTCTAATAACAAATACAGTAGCAATAGCAGTTAGACATATACTGCTTATATAGTGCTTTGCAGCCCTCTCTAAGCAAAGTATGTATTTCATCAAGGAATTGTGAAAAATAGGATGAAGAAACAGGATTGAAACTTGCGTTTGTTGGGAACAATCTGAATGAGTCTAATTTTGAGGTCTAGATTGGATACCAGAATATAATAATAATAATAATAATAATAATAATAATAATAATAATAATAATAATAATAATAATAATAATAATAATTTATT
>JANHGC010004344.1:549479-573407 GCA_027560395.1 Boaedon fuliginosus | reverse complement strand
AAAGGTGGTCCCTATTTTTCTACTTGCATTTTTACATGCTTTCAAACTGCTAGGTTGGCAGAAGCTGGGACAAGTAAAGGGAGCTCACTCCGTTACGTGGCACTAGGGATTCAAACCGCCAAATTGCCGACCTTTCTGATCGACAAGCTCAGCATCTTACCCACTGAGCCATTTACAATGCCCTAAGACCAAAGGGTCTTAGGGCATTGTAAATGAGTACCCTGATCTCCATAGCTGCTACATGAAGAACAGCAGTATAAGCAATCTTCAGCCTTGCATTAAATACAATATAAGGGCCACAAGTTTTTCTTTATTTAATAATAATCTATCTTTCTTTCATTAGATCTTAGTGATCAGCTCTTGGAAGTTGTTGGTCTTGAAGGGGCAATGGAAATGGGACAGATCTATACTGGACTAAAAAGTGCTGGAAAGAGATTGGCCCAGTGTTCCTCTGTTGCCATCAGGTAGGTTCTTTTTGACTTTGGTTCTAATTTGAATTTTTCACCCAATTTAGTAACAGACAAGAAAGAATCAGGCACCTCCTGGTATCCCTTTCTTCTGTGTGCTAATATTCTAATAACCTGCTCTAAAGAACAAATCTGTATTTTCTGTGGTTTGCCATGACCTGAAAAACTTATCAAGTCTATAAAATTAAGCTGGTTGGAGGCATGTGGAAGAGGACTTCATCCTCCAATGGATAAACAATGGCTAGAATGATTATCACAATGAAGCACTACTTAGAAGTCATTGCGTTTTCTCAGAATTTCAGGATGTTCTAGAAAGAGACAAAAGAAGATGAGAGAAAGAGATGTGGAGCCATGAAAAAACAGGGGGATTTTTGACCCATTATAAAGGAGAATAAGGTGCCTGCTCTTACGTTAAGAAATAGGAAACAGATGTAGTTTTTAATAGATCCAAACTCAATATACCTCATATTGGACAAAACAGAGTTGCCTCTATTTGCAATTGCACATATGATAGATGTGTTAAGCAAAGAATGATAAAGGTGTGAGGTTGATACAAGTAAATTGAGCGTGCCTTCTTGTGGTCCTATGCTTCTGTGGTTCCTAGAAATCCTAACCATGCTAACAACCATATTCATACAACACACTGATCTACAAATTAGCCAGTCAATTTTACTATAGTATTGGAACCATCCTATTAATTTATGGTTCATTTATCATTCATACACTTATCATTCATACACTGACGGGGAAATGAGGTGGAGTATAAATCTAATTAAATAAATAAACTTAACATTAGGTGATGATTCAGTGACTACAGCTAAATAACATCATCTTATATATTTCACTCTTTCACTCTTTTCCATTATTGGCAGACAGAATTCAGACAGAATTTCCATTAGAGCAAGACAGAATTCAGTTCTGGCTAGCTTTCCTTCTTACAAGACTGTTTGTGTATTGCAGAACAACCAAACTGTTGCCCATGCAAGTGGATGGAGAGCCTTGGATGCAACCACCTTGTACAGTGAGTAGTTTGAAACACAGAAAAGTCTGAATGATAGTAAAGGACTTCATTTACAAGAGCAAGAAGGTTGGAGAACATTTTCTTTGGAAAATAGGTTGCAGAGGAGACCCAAATTTTAGTAACAAAACCTAGGAGAGAACTATTTTAAAAATAATGCTTCTATTCCAAATGGAAAAACAAAACCAGCCACAGTATCCCAGGAAAGAACTCACTGTTTGGGGAAGATTATTCAGATCTCTTTGATGTCACATTATCAAGCTTTTTTCATAACTGTGACAGTCCCGTTTGTACCCTAAGGGAAAATAAATGAAAAATTAAAGGGAGAGAAATCTATGGCAATTGTTCCTCTTGGTAGCTAAAGATAGTTAAAAATACAATTAGTGTACCTTCAGTCTATCTAGTGTATTCAGAACATCAAAGGCAGTTGTGTTAGTCAAAACAATAATGTGTGTGAGAGTGTGTGCATGACCTCAAGTCAGTGTTGACTCCTGGCAACTGCCTGAACAAGTCCTTTCAGTTTTCTTGGCAGGTTTCCAGATGTAGTTTGTCATGGCCTGATTCCTAGAATTGAGGGTCACCCAACTGGCTTTGGGCCTAAGAAGGAACTATAACTCACAGTCTCCCAATTTCTAGCATGATGCATTAACCATTACAGCAAACTGACTCTGAGAAAAACAATGTGACATAAACTGCCCTCTCTGATATGCAAATGAGTATTATAGAACAATAACTTGCAGAGAAGTATTCCAGCTGAAAATAACAGTTCTTTGAATTCCTGGGTATACAAGTAGTCCTCACGTAATGATGGTTATTGGATCAGAATTTCCATCACTAAGCAATGCAATCAAAGTTTCACATCATCTGTTCATACAGCTTAGTGATAGCAGTTCCAGCCATCTCCGGATGCAATCATTAAGCAAGAGTCTCACATGACTTCTGACTTCCTGTCGGCTTCCCCACTGACTTCTCCATAGTTCAATTTTGAGGCATATATATGTTCTTCTATAGCAAAAATTCCATTGCCCTTTGATTTCGCTCGTGGGAAGATGGCAGGAGAGATTGCCAATCATGTTCATGTGACTGAGAGATGATGCAAATATCATTGTGGGTTTGCTACAAAGCATCCAAATCATAATCAAACAAACTGCAGCACATTGCAATGACCAGAACTAAGATCACTTGTCACATGTCCCTTTCATTAAGATCATCATAAGTTTAAATAGTCACTGAATGTGCAGTTGTTAAGTAAGGACTGCCCATGTACATTAGTTAGTAGTAGTAAAAAAAATAATGTTCTTAAAATATTGATTTTCATTCACCATGCAGGTAGGCTTTTTTGTTTGTTTGTTTCTGTGGCAGAATTAGCAGCTGGCCAGTTCCAGGAGATAATGATTCAATTATATTTGAGCCACATAAACATTTAGGCAAACTTTTCCTAAAGCCAATTGTGCCAATAATGTGAAGATATCTAGGTTTTGGATTTCTGTTTCTGAATCATATGCTACTTCCCAACCTTCTCATTGCTTTGAGGATCTCACCTTATGGCAGTTGACTGGCCAGGCAAGATATGCTGGATGTGCCTTTCTGGAGAGCCTGTTACTCATCTTGGGCTGTGGTGGAGAAGGTGACCTGTTTTGCTGCCCCCACAACCACTCATAAGGCTTAATGGCTGGATAGTCTCAGTGCTGTCTCCAATTCAGCCTGATAAGAAACTTCTTTTTTAATTTGCCCTGGAGAACTAAACAGACTTGTTCTGTCTTTCCCTGATGAAGCAGCAGGAGTGCGGGTGTATCTGTGAGCCAGATCCTGCTTGGTACTGGTTTTCTTTGGTCATGGAAAAAAGGCCTTTAGATCAGGAAGAGCAGGGCATCTGGTAGGTTTATGCCATGTTTAGGTGACTGGATATTCCCTCTAGCTGCAAAACAATTGCTTCAAGTACTCTAGGGAAATGTTACATTGCCATCTGAATAGAGATTATAAAAGTCCTATTGCAATATTCTGGGGTCATCAGATTGGGGAACTCTGCAGCAAAACAATATCATATAAAAAGCAAGGCTGCATGCTCTAAATCATAGAACAGTAGATTCAGAAGATACCACTTCCTCCCTCTGCAATAATTGACATGTGTGAATTAATTATTTTCATTTAGCTCTTTCAAACAGCTTGTCCTCTGTTGGAGCCAGTCCTTGCAGCAGTAATAAACTAGCATAAATAGACACTGACAATGGGGAAATGTTAATGCTTATCTGTTAATAGAAAATCCCTGCCCTTTCCATAGTCCCTTGAAATAGTTTCTGTCTAGAAAGAGCAATCACCTAATCATTATATAATGAGAACTGGTTGAAAATATAAGGAGAAATTTGATGCCATTTTTAAACATTTGAAGAACTGAGAAACAGGTGAAGAAACTTTCCAGATTGCAAGAGAAAGCAATGACTCAAAATTAAAGGGATGCAGAATTCATCTAAATAAGAGGAGGAACATCTAAAAATAAATGTGTGAAGTGGAATAGACTGCCTTGGAACATAGTGGCTTTCCTTTGCTTGAGATATTTGAGATAAGATGGACAAGCATCTGTCAGAATTATTATTGTTGTTTCCTGCATTGTAATTTTGTACGAAACACAGGATTTTACTATTCCAAACTATCTCCAAAGCTCTTTTCATTTCCATGATTTTGTGACTTTGGCTTCTATCCTTTTGCTTCCAGATTAAAATAACCCACAAAAGCCAAGTGCCAATGTTGTTAGGACCTCCCCAAAAGAGCAGCTTTTTCTTCCTGAGGAGGAGAAACTGAACTCGAGACTAATATTCAATCAAGCAAAGAACAACTTTCAGAAGCAGCAGTTCTCCATTCCAGTGGCCACCACCCAGAGAAGGTCTGCAGGAAAAAAAATCTTAATCCCTCCAGATTCCTGGCTTCTGAATATGCTTTGGAAACATCAGTCTGGAAGCAGCATTATGAACTCTTAGTAGAAAATAACAGGGTTGACATTCAGCAGTCAAACTGAAATAGCAGTGTGGGTTCATATATCCATGCACACATAGCCACTTTCTCTCAATATTATTGGCCAGGATAACATTGACACTGAAGATTCAGAAGGAATGTTGCCCTCCATAATACCACAGCCCAAGAAGAGGAAGCTCTCACTGCTCTGGTTGGCCTGTGGTAAAATCTGAGACTCTTCTAAAGAGAGTTGTTCTGGGCAGCCTTGAATTATACAGTCCTGTCAGAAAGCAAACAAGCACACATGGAAACAGCATCTCTGACATTGCCTCCCAAATGGAATGAAGGAGGATTTCCCTCTTATTTAAACTCTTTAGAAACCCCACTCCCCCCAAAAAATTGTTGAAGCATCGAATTTGGCAATGAACCAAACTTAGCTTATTTGTTTTTAAGAAATTCTGTCAGCAGATAAGTGTTATTTTGTTTTACTACTGTTTGGGTCACCAAACTTGATAAGACATGCTATTTATTTTTCAAAGTTTAGAAAACACAGGGGGAGATGAAAAGGGAAAGGAAGAGAAATCTTCTTTTTCTCTACCTCTAAAGCAAGAAGGCTCCTTGCTAGTTCCAGGCATAATTTTTAATTTTAAAATAAAGTGGAAATTGGTTAGCTGTCACCTTTAAGAGGCACAAGAATATACAAAAATTTTGCCACAAAGAAGCCAGATTCATTAGAGGAAAGATAAAGATTAAAAAGTGAGAACTTCCTTTGGAAGGAAAAGGAAAACTCAGGTTGTATTAAATATATGAGTATGTTGATAACCTCCACAAATTTAGGGATACTTTCAGGGTTGATACTAATTCCATTGTCCAGTTAATGTTTTTACATTTTCTTTTCACATATAGGATTACTACAACTTCAGTCCAGAAATACTTTATACACATATTTTAAAACTTTCCCATGGAAGTTTCAGTTAAGATAGGGTTCCTTTTAAATTTATCTCATCGTGGGGCTGATTTAAGTAACTGAAAATACTAGTTGTCTACAAAAGCCTGAATATATGATCAGGATTTAATGCAGAACTGTATGTATTAAATTCTAGGGTAGGCATTTATATGCCACTGATATTATAATACAGGGCTATCAAACTCCATGTTGGCCACGGCCATGGCCGATACATCATGTGACGCTACCGTGATGACGTGAGTTTGACACCCTGTTATAATAAAACATAAGCAAACTCAGAAGTCAAACTAATTAGTTAATTTTCATCCCATACATTGGATTTTGCAACAGAAAACTATCCAACCAGCAATCCTACAGTATATACATTTTTGGGATTTACATTTTAGGTCCCACTGACCTCAATAGGATTTAATTTTTTATAAGCACATATTGCAGTGCGTATAATTCAAAGATGCAAAAGACTAAAATGGCGTATTTTAGTTGGGAAATAAATACCTCACATTCTCTAGTTCTTCTTTAACATTGTTCAATCGGATAATATTATAACATGACAGCCAATGTCATGTCCTCTTTATTCTTTTTTAGATTCCAATGTACATGATGTTTTCTATATAACAAAAAAGCACCAGGTTATGGAAAACTGTTTAGATCATAATTGCCAATATGTGTGATCACCAGATATTTTTCAAGAGAAGCTAAGAGATGAAAGTAGGGAAAGGTTTGATTCATTAGCACTAGTACCATTTTTTAAAAAAGGTAAATTGCTAACAAATGGACACACATGTTTATTATAACACTAGAAGGAAAATGTTAATCAAAGAGCCACAGTTAATATAAGCTTCTTCTACAAGTGGTAGCTTTTCAGGATTTTGAATTGGTAATTCTAGCTTAAAAACACTGACTCCTTTAAATAGTGTTAAATTCAGATGAAGAAAATAATACTCGCCGATTCTCATTGTTGCACCAAAGGTTCTTTGACATTAATCCAGGACAAACGAATGCCATTTCTTGAGTTAGAAGTCTGAAAAGAGTAAATGGCACAAATCCATTTATTTACTTAACTGCTCAAATAAGGAGGACATACACTATATTTCTGTTAATGTAAGTTTTTCTAAATGAAGTCATTTTATTTTTAGAGCCTGTCTGAACTAGGAAATCTGGTGGAGACTTTGGTATCTATGACAGTATAACTGTATTTTTTATAGACATCCTGTATTGCAGTTACGATACCTATGGTTTTGGAAAGGTTGCAACTGGGATCTATTTGGATGTCTGACAGCACCATGAAGGTTGTGAAAGAGGTACAATATAGAAGAAATAATGGATAAGATTTGTTCTTACATTTGGAAATTTAGTCTCAGGAATTTTTGAGTCCCACTTATGGAGTTTTATCTATGGGATCCATCTTAGAGAGGCACAATTCTATAGAGTATGTACTATTTATTATTATTGGTTCAGAAAATACCTCATTGACTAGTATTCATAATTCTGCCTTCTTCTGTTCTTTTTTTCCATACCTCCACTTCCTTTCTGCTCTGCTTACCTGTTTGTAAGCAACTTTGCTTCCAAATATCTTCATCTCTTTTTATGTTTTGCTTGTTTTCAATTTTGGTTCTTAACCAATATGATCAAAATATCCATGACGCAAGTACAACTCATACTCTTTTCTTAAATATACTTTTCTTCTGCCGATTTGCTCTTTGGCTTTGGTTCATTTTAACAAATGTACAGTAAAAAACAAATAAGGAGAATTTCTTCAGAAACTATCTCTGCCAGAAGTTTCAGACTAAAGCTTTGCCAAGTAAAAAAAATAGCACAGCAGGAATTTTGTGTCCCCTTGAGATTTGGTTGTAGCCAGATGTTAGTTAAGTATAATGAGAAAGCAAAAGAGATGTGGATTTTAGATATTAGACATTTCAAAGAATTACAGGCAATTCGTGTGATTTTACTATAGATGAAAACATAATATTGAACAAAGAGAGAGCCAGTGAAGCAGAGTTCCATAAATATAAACTGGTTTACTTGTGATTCCCATCTGAGGGAATTTGGAAAACCTTTGTTTTATAAAGAGGGTTAGAATTATGATAGACCATATACTAATGCTGCAATCAGCATTTTTATTTCGGGAAAATAAGCTGGCTTAAGCAAATAAACCTGACTTGTAAATATACCTTAAATTGTGAGATTTAAGAATGAAATGCAAGCATATTAAGAACTTATTTCCCCCTAATCAAGGCATGCCCATTCCATGGTAAATATTCTTGAATGTCATGGCCTTGTAATGTTTGTTTGTCACATCCCGAGCCCATACTAAGGCAATTATTTCTAGTTGATCCAGCATGGAAGTGTTTTCCTTCTTCAGATGCACACTTACCTGTGTTGTGGTTTATCATGCAGTCAGGGCTAAGACCTGCTACTTTAGATTGCTCTACAGATGTTACCTCTGCTCCAGTTCTGGGCACTGCCCTCCATGGACCCTTACCCTTGAGCTGCAGGAAAGACCAGACATAAGACTTCTACAGGAACATCGGTTCGTGCAATGTCTGACTGATGTTTTCCAAAGCGTATATGATGAATTCTGCACATGAATTTAACACTCTTCTAAAAGAGTACTAGCCCTGCTCTTTAATGTGCTGCAGAGAAGGTTGATTCAGCTCAGAAAAGAGAGCCAGGTTCTGCCAACTGTGTTGCTTATTCTATCACCAGTTACTGCACTGCAGATTTTCCAGTGATTCTGCCAGCAAGGGATTTTGCAGGGCTGTTCTTGTTTTGGTTTATCATGAGGGGGGCACCATTTTGAATATTCCACAGATTATTTCTGGGTGTTGCTGGTTTGGCTATTTGCTACCAGCAATTCCCTTGCATCATTAGTAGAAGAGAAGGATACTCCATATCCTTCTTTTGTGGTTCTCAATTGAAGTGCCATATCACTGGGAGAGTGAAAAGGAAAAAAATCCCTAGTGCTTTTCACAACCTTCCCTTAAGATCTACGGCCTGTCAGTAAAGGTTTTTGTGAACATCGATCAGCCTTCCTAAGAAAAAGTCCAATCGGGAGACCTCTGCCCTGCTTTATTCATGCACTTCTGCTTTTCTGGGACACAAATCAAGTCCTCTTTTGAAATATTGCTAGTGGCAGGTCCCAACTCATTGTATCTTCATATCAGTAGTCTATTACAGTAGTTAGGCAACATACCAGGAAACTAAACCCTTGGGTGCAGTCACCCAATCCCATCTCCCAACATATTAAGAAAGCAATTGTTGATGTTTTTCACATCAGTGGATATTTGATGAGAGAAGAAACAAAGTCAGGAGAATCCACCAATCCTTTTTGTTAACTAGTCTCACATTAGCTCTCTAAAGTAAGCACTACACCAGCCTCATTAATGAGGAAGCTACGGCTTGGCTGTCGGAACAACATGTTTCACGCTAGAGTATTTTTCTGCCAGCTCAAAGATTGATATATTAAGTCCTAGAGCAAAACCAGGTGGCTACCTTAAAGACTATGTTGCTCAAATGTCACTATATTTAATGGATTTACTGTGGTTTAATCAATGTAAGGGGTATATGCAATTATATCCATCCATTTGAGGAACAAACTGTGCTGGCCAAACGGATTCCTTCTCTCTTGCATCCTCTTGGATGACCTTCCAGAGCAGATTTGGGGAAGCATAGTTGTTCAAAGAAGAGGGAGGAAAGGAAAGTCCCAATTAAGAAAACTGATCATTTGTGTAAAATTGAATATCTGCTTCTGCTGCCAAAATTTAAGTAAAAATGGTAAGTAGAGATGGATGATTTTTGTTACCAATTTCAATTAATCTTACTTTTGAATTTGTTTAATATACAGTTATATTTCTTTAATTAACCCTAATCCCATGGTCAAACATTGTATGATCAATTCTCTACGTAGGTTCACTTATAGTAAACAGAGCAAGGCTTAGTAAAATTTTGTATTAGCTCTGTATCACTCAAGAGCAATTCTTAATAGTAGTGATTAATCTGTGCATTCTGCCTTCATATGCAATGCATTAGTGTGGTAGCTAGTTATCATGTTTTTCAACAGTAATGTAAATAAACCAAACCCTCTTACCGATCTGGTTTTATTGAAAGTAAGCCATAAGTTTTAATTTCAAACTCTCTTTAGATTCAATGACAGTTCTTAAGAAGCCCCAACAATTGGATTCATGCACCACTGTAAGACATGATGTAATTTGAATTTACAGCGGTGCATGAATCCAATTGCTATGGCTTCTTATATTATATGAAGCCATTGTGGGCTGCACGTCATGGTTTACAGCTTAGTGCAATAAACAGATGTGGTTTATTCAATAAAACAAACTATCGGCAAACAGAAAAATAGAACTATAACCCACTACAGGATAATGAACTACTAATCTCAGCATTTCTCAACTATAACATGCTTTAGCAGGTTTTGGATACAATGAGAAAAATCTGTCCATACCCAATAGGGTTGTGTAGACATTGAAACCTTTATTTTCAACGATAGGTTTACCAAATTCACTATGCTTCTATGTGTCCTTTAAATGCTACCTGCCATTTTAAAGATGCATAAAATAGATAAAATATAATCTGTAAATCCAATTCATGTTTAACAAACATACTGTTTTAATGGACACTACTTTCCCCCTTATTAATCAAGTAATAGTATGAGTTACCATATGCAAAATCATATTAGAAACAAAAGTATCTACAGAGTCCACTCACTCATCATCTATTTCTTGGCTAAAGTGCTGGTAAACAGATTCCTTTTTAATTTAAAACTAAGCTTGAAACCTCTTATATACTTAGCCATAATGTTGTGGCTTTGTGCATTCTGTGTCCCCTACTATTTAGTAATCCATAGTTAAACAAAACACAGCTTAGTGATCCTGTTGAATGGCAGCTTTAATATTTTAAAAAAAGATGTCATTTTTGTAAGTACAGCTTTGGATTGTTCATAGGCTATCCAAAGAAGACCAAGGAAATAGTCATATAACATCTTCCAGTGTAGCAGAAAATATATTTAGTCCGCGCTGCCCATTTCTTCCCTTGTAAACCATAAAATGGTTTGCTTGCCTTATAGTTTAATAAATTATTTGAAGCCACACTAGGTATGTCACAAGGCATCACTTTATGTCTAAGGCCAAACAACAATGGGTTGATTAAACCATGGTTTAGTATAGAATTGTAAACATAGCACAGTGGAATGAATATAGGCTAGATAGGCAGGAGATAGAGGTGCCTAGTCTTCCTGCTCTGGCAAATTGAAAGGAATGTAGTTCTCCAGCTTTGTGTCTGGCTGGCTTGATTTGAATAATCCCTCCTGTCTAGGTTAGATGTATTTGATTTCCCCATTTCTTGCTAAGCAGGCACGCACCAAATTCATAAGCCAAGCTTCTCCTTGCTTTATTTTTTGTTTCACCAAGGTTAATTGAATAAGCCAAGAGTTATCCGTGCTAGTACGCAAAAACTTGGCATTCACTTTGCTTTTTATGTCACAGTTTCAAATTTATTGTATATACAGTTTATTTCAAACTGACTCCCACATAAAAGCACCTGTATCAAAACAGGTGTTGTGGGCAATAGTAAAGGTTCTAGCTGGGCTATGCCTTTCCCCCCCCCCAAATAACATCTTAGGTCTTTATTTTTTACATAAAATGGAAAAAAATAACCTGTATGTTAGAAGATTGTGCCTGTTTAATTTCTGCTGCTCATACAGTTAATAAAAACAAATTAAGTGCAATGAGATGGGGTGGGGGGCAGCAACATCTCCAGTTTCATCTCTAGAGCCAAGATGGTTCAGAAACTACAAGCAGGATCCTGAATTTGCCTTTGTGCTGTCATGAAAGTCATTGATCTGAATTCCAACTGTGAAATTGTTATTTCAGGTGATGACTCATTAGTCCAGCTTCATCTCCAGCACAGGCAGAAAACATAGGGAGACAAAGCTGCATTTATTTGTGAATGCTGGAAATACCTTGTGCATACAGCCACTGTCCAATTCGTATGGGGCTCCCCTATGGCTCCAGTATTCATAAAAGAAAGCTGCATTGTTTCTCCAGTGACGATGTCATCAGGTTGGTTTCACACTGCAGGCAGCCTGCAGATTTAGCCCTTTATAGAAAATGAGCCGTAGGAGGAAAAAGGAGTATTATGTATGAATATTCTCTGCGCAGTTTTGCAGAGTGTTGGCCAAGGACTATAAAAGACTATTTCACAGAACACAAAACATGGACAGTTTCAAGTGTTACTTTTTGGCACACTTCCAAAAGAATATGCCAATCCTGTATCTACCACACTTGCTTCTTCCTGTTCCTCATTTTGTTGGGCAGATAATGTTGCCCATTATTTCAGGTTGTTTTCTCCTTCAGTATATCTCTAGTCATCTTCTATAAGCTCTTCCCCCCTGAACATTTTGTTGTGTCCCCACCTCCTGTGTTTGCTGGAATATTGCCTACCCAAAACCGATTCTTGATGATTTACCTTGATAAATGGTCATCTAGCACAAAAGCTGCCAATTAACCCATTTGGCACTCTGTGTTGGACTCTGCCAGATATTGGGGTTTTTTTTTAATGGATAGCTCCCTTAGATGTGTTAATTTTAGTGTAAAATGCAAGCAGTGTACCCTTTAGAATTATTGAATAGCCCTGTTAATCTGTTGCATCCTATTTCTGAAAGAAAAACTAAGCCTCTCCTTCATCTGAATTACAGATAAATACCATTCAATTAAAAAAAATCTAAATAAAAGAATATATATTTTATTTATTACTACTATGGCAAGTTGACTGTCTGTTCAACTGATCTCTGCACCTATGAGTGAAGCATGGACCAGATCAGACTTATAGTCACAGGGCAAGCATTTGCATCTTACAGTATCAAATCCAAAAAGAATACTTTCTAGCAGAAACATTTTGTACACCCAGCAAAATAAGTAAGAAATTGCTAAAATTGTGTATATCAGTAAAAGAGGAATAATGTGCACAGGAGGTTCTATCAGTGTTATAGGGAGGTGCTATTAATGCCATTCCCAAGAATTCTCAGCTTCCAAGAATCTGCCTTCACCCATGCTGTTTACATTGCTTGCTTGCTACTGAGACCCATTTAGAAGCAGGTCACAGAAAACGGTTTATAAGTAGACTGCTGATCCATCTAGCCCAATATTTTCTATATTTACTAGCAGAAGTTGTCCTGGATTTTATATGGGAAGTCCTTCCAAGATGTTTCTGGAGATGCCAGAGATCTACAATTTTCTGCATACAAAGCACATGTTCTATCCACCAAGCTGTGCTCCTTCCCTCAAAGCAATTCTACCCTTGTTCTGACATTCTCATTAGCTAGTGAGTGGGATTTCTTCTGTTCCACTTCAGTTTATGCTCAGAAATGTGAGAAAAAATTCTATAATATATATTTTCATCACTTGAATATAACACAACAAAAGTGCAGATGGCAAAAGCAATATGCACAGAATACTTCTGTGTTGCAGAAGCTATCACACTCAGCTACCCTTCCCAAGCATCTCCCAAACCCATAAGAGAAACTTTATGCACCTAAACAGAGGGACCGATATGTACTCAGGCAAAATACGCTTTTCTCCATTTAGGCTGTAATGGATGTACACTTCCCCTCCTGGTGTACTGTGTGAATACAGGCAGCCAGAATAATTCTGTTCATTATATATGTATGTATATCCTTTGAGCATGGACTGCTCATCCTCCTCTTTTCTTGATCTTGTAGTTCCCTGCATGGAATTATGTGAAATTGTTGCATAGCTCATGGTTCTATGTAAATTCTCTCTGATGTAGTTCTACATCAAATAAAATTACAATGAAAAAATGGCTGACTTTGAAATGACTTTGAATTAATAGCAGCTACAATAATATCACTTACAATGGTCAATGTGATAGCTTTCTACTCTAGGGGTCAGTATGTCAATATGCCTAATATGGCCTCCCTGTGTGAGGCATAGGAGTGTCCCAAGAGTCATTTTATTAAGAAAATGATTATGCAATGCCTTACAAAATATTAAATCTTATTTTGTCGTTCACCTTTTCTGTTTACTGGAGGTGATCTGGTTTCCCATTTTCAGTAATACTGTAGTAACAGCAGCATATAAGGCTTGAAAAGTTGAAAGAAACTTTAGCAAAATTATTAAGCCTAGGACCTATCAAATAAACCTTAATATTAAACTGGCGAGCCGAGTGATGCTGTGTCTATCCTCTTGTGATGCCTGGAGGCAGTAGAGACCTGGACAAGAAACTTCGACTGGACCCTGGCAAGACTGAGTGGCTTTGGGTGCATGGAGCCTTGGGGTTCAAGTTTTTCTCATCCTTAGTTCTGGGCAGGATTGCATTGACCCATTCAGACCCAGTCCACAACTTAGGAGTTCTCCTGGACTCAGTTCAGCTTGTGCTGGCTAATAATTCCAGGAATGTATCATATCACAGATATTGCCCAGGTATTGATGGCTTTCATGGCGTTTCCACCATTCAATTTTGTCTTTAACAATTTTCTAACTCTTTGGATGTGTTCTTTACTGATCAACTTTTGAACTTATCCATGCCTGGTGTTATCTAACTGTAAAATACCTAGATACTCATAGGCTTCATTCTAACAGTTCCTGATGGCATTTAGCATTTTAATTCCATTACCACTTGTGATTTTACCCTAATTTATTGCTACTGTAGCACACTTCTCTAGGCCAAATTCCATTGTTATATCTGTTTTAAAAATTATTACAGTATTTGTCAATGATTGGATTTTTATTTCTGATTTTCCATAAAACAAATATATAGATTTTTTTTTTCATTTATATAGAGCAAATATGAGATTTTGGAAGCATTTTGTGCTGTTTGATAGACAGACAAGCTTTGTTTTCTTCAAAATCACTGAAAGCGGGATCATAGCAATGACAGATAATGAGGGTAATATTGAGTCAACCTGGACTTGTTCTAATGCCATCATTTTCATTTCCAGCGAGCAATTTTGCCTCTGCCGCTTCATTAGTTTTTTCTATGAACATTCTCTTTTTACTGACACCAAATGTTTCCAAACATTTGGTGATAAACTATGTGTTAATGAATAAAAAACCCTTTTCATACTCAATCTAGACCATATCTAAATTGCTTTTTTTTTCACCTTTTGAAATTCTCCAGAACTGTTTTTATCAATCAGAAATTGGTTTTTTGCATCTCTACTTTTCCTTTTATTTCCTTTCTGTTCTATAGAAAGCATGCAAATATGGGGGAGTTTCTCTGGAACGCTGACACTGTCATTGAATTAAAGTGTTTCCTCCTTGTTGAGAGAAAAGTATGACAAAGAGATTCCAAAACTCCAGATACAAAGTGTCTCCAGAACTGGTCGTAACCATTTAGTGTAATCTTCTTATATAGTTGTTCTGATACAGGGTATGTTAGTTCCTTACCAGGAAGACTTATAAATAAACCAAACACATTTAAAACACATCTGCACTTTACAAAGACTATGATGTATTCATGGATTCACTGCATTGAATTATAATACCTTCTGTTTGGTTCTGACTTACTATGTTGCATGAACCCTGCCAGCTGTGTTTATGTGGTAAATTATAGTTATACTATAACAGTTTAATGTATGAGCCAGGTCATATATGCATTGCTCAAAAATGTAAATCAATAAATAAATAACATCAGCTAGAAATATCTGAAAAATAAGGCAGATATGGCTAAGTTTGGGTTTGCTTACATTACTTGCTTGTTTGATCCATTCTGATTAATGTTTACATCTTTAGTTGGGCATAACCAAGTAATGTACAAGTTTAATAAAACATTTAACACATTAAAATAAACCAGAATACAATCTATAAAATCATGAACATTCCTTCTAATTACTTTCATAAAACCATCATAATAGTACCATCTATCTTGATAGGCCAAGTATGTAGCATACCAGGATACCAGAATAATGGAAAATCTGGCTGGGCCACTTCAAGAGTCCATTTAGTACAGCAACAGCTAGGTGTTCCTAGAGCACAACCTGGATCAAACCTAGTCATCATGTCAGTTTACCGAAAGTAATTGAAACTATAATTTAACATTTAAAACCTGACAGGTTGGAAGTTACTGGTTTAATCCACTAATCTGTTTCCAATCTAAATCACCCTGACATTCTAGAAAGCCTATATTCTAGACATGAAAGCCTTCCCTCTAGCAGCTGGCATGTAGAAGCACATTTAGGATTTCATCTAGGTTGCCTCTGTATATTTCTAGAGAAAATATATGCTGTTCTTCCTTAATCAAGTTAAATCCAAAATGGCCTTTTCTACTTCCTATAGTAATTTCTTCTTGACTTGCTATCTTCCAAATTCAATATGTTCTTTTCAAACCATAGAAAGAGCTTTGGGGTGCCTAAAAAAATCAATGAAGTTATAAGCCTAAATTTCTGTAGCCTTTCATCAAATGCAGGAGTGTTACTGTCCAATAACATGTTAGCTTTTAACTATGTTCGCATAGTATAGGGTCTTCTGCTTGAGCAGTGGGTTGGACACTAAGGTTCCTTTCCAGTTCTATTCTAATTGATGTCAAGAATAGATAACCTGGATTTAAGTGCTATTGTCTCTCACTACCCCTTTCAATGGATGTCCTGTATCGTGCTGGTTTGAAGCCACATCATTGTTCGTTAACACTGAATTTGTTAATTTCAAATTCCAGTTAGTGCTAACCGGAAACTGAAAGTGTTCCAAGCATGGACAACTTTTTAAGCTATTGGGAAACCATGATCTGCGATTAAGAACTGTGAAGAATGGAACATAAGATAGCCATGCAATGTTCACAACCCATAATACATAGGCGTCTTTTAATAATTTGCTGTGACAAATGTATATACTTAATTCTGGAAAATATGCAACAGTTTTGTAATATTACACCTACATGTAATGAATAATGCATTTCCACTTAAAATCTGGTTTCACTTTAAAACAAAAGATGAGCATATTATAATGATAGTCATCAGAATATGAGCTGCATAGGTGTGTATAAATGAATATATACACACCTATACAGTATATACCACCTTAAATTCATGTAGATATTTTAAAGTATTTACATACATTTCAAAGTAGTTTTAATACCTATAAAGATTATTCTGGCTAAGCCGAAATCCAGAGAAAGGGCACAGGCAAAACAAATCAGCTCCAGTATTGATGTCATTTGGCAAGAGCTATCGATTTTTATTTCCATGTTTTAGGAACATTTTATCTTCAAAATCTGATTTAAATCATTGTAGGCTATATATAAATCAGAGATTCTGATTTAAAAATAAGATGTACCTTCCCTCACTCCAGGAGAACCGAAATAAAAGGCAGCAGCAAGAGAGCTCACATGTCAGAAAAACCAAAAGAAAAAAATCCATGTGAAAAGTATTGTGTTAAATTTAGAGCCATTTTTAAAGAGGCGCTATATTTAGTCAAGTTTTCCCCCTCCCTCTGAAGGAGTCTTGCAAAGCTTCAGTAAAAAAAGCATGATATGGAAGGGAAAGAACGGCTTGCTTTCTTCCATCTATCCAGCTAATAAACCAGGCTTGGGTATACATTCCATTGGTCTGCCACACATTTGGATACTCATATGCTGCAAATAAATTTATATTCTGAAAATTCCACCAACTAGCCAGAATGTAGGAGACCAACCAGAACATTATCTTCTTGGCCAATGACCAGAATATGTTGGAAAAGAGTGAGAAAAAAATAATTCAGAACTCATTTGCTGTCTGCTAGCATGAGAAAGTAAAACACTACCTGTGTGTTAAGAGGAATGCTGGGTCCTTATACATGGCAATCTGTCACTCATGATGCATGAGCAACCTGACTTTGAGGGAGTCATACAAAAGGATAGGACTTGCTTTATATTACTGTCAGGCAGATGATTGAAATTGCCAAAACGTAGACTAAAAATTATAAATGTTCTTTCAGGTTTGATAGCTATGGCTAGACTAGTGCATGCAGCCATAATGTATTCTGTTTAGTTTCAACTTAATATGTTGTATGAATGGCATCTGACTAGTGTGTTGTGCAAATTCATCAGATTATGGTTTATTCAATAAACAATGGGTAGATTATGCAACAGCCAAGTCATAAATCCATGTGGCACCATCAGTTTAGGCTGTTGTCTGTGGCTATGACTCCATGCTGTTTTTGTGATTGGAACTAGGAAGGGAAATGGGAGATAAGTTCTCTAAACAGGCAGGATCCAGGGATGCTATTTAAAATGCAGCCAAGTTTCGTCTGCTTTGATTGTTTGCAGATTCTTGCAGTCAGGCAACACAAATTGTCAAGTTTCCCTCTTCTCTTTTGTAATGAAGCAGCCATCCTGCAATGCAGTAGGCTACATAGTTATCTGCCTTGCAAGAGAATGGCTCACTTGAGCATGGAAAGCAGAGAGAAAGAGAATCCCCATCAATAGCACTGCAAAAAAAAAATGAAAGAAAAGCTAACTCAGCCTATAAAAATAATAAACGTCATCTGATCAAAGAAGCCTGGGGCAAATTTTAAACTAGTGCAAAGTCCTTGTTCAGTAGTGCCTGTAATCCCAATGCATCTGGAGGTCAGTAGACTAAAAGATGCTACTGTAATTTTAGTGTCTCTCCCCAATTCCTCTGGCTTGCTTTTTTTTTTTAATTTTTAGGTTGGTTGACAGAGGAGCATAAAACATAAGTCACTGCCTATTATGGGTCCTGCCCAAAAATGAATTGAGTGGATTATGATTTCTGAATCTACAGTGCAGAATTCCCAACTTGGCATCTTCCAGATGTGCTATAACTCCCATTTCCAGACAGCATGCAAGAAACACACTGGCAAAGGATTATGGAAATACCTGGTCAGTGGTTAAGTTGGCAAAGAATATTAAAGAAAGGACAGCTGTTAATTATATGTGCTAATTTCACCACATAAGGTAGGTACTTCAGGAGATACTCATGCTCTTTTAATCAAGCTTTTACTTGATCACATTTTGCAAAAATATATTCAGATCCAATGTTCCATTAAAAATAAGCTTCCAGTGAGAGAGGGAGCGGGGAGGGAGAAAGAGACCATACGCAAATAAATTCTTCATTCTGGTAACAAGCTGCTCTGCTTCCTCTTGTAACTGGCTTGTCTGCCTGAAGATCAGCTGACACATGAATTAGAACTGGCTCTAATTCAAGTTTTGCTGCAGTTTAACTGTGCTGCTTTCATTTGAACTGCTTATAAGAGAGACTTAAGCTGAGATTGACCTCATCAAATTTTATGAAGCACAAATGAAATAGTTGTCCGGTAGGGGAAACACAGTGACATAGACCTGAGTGGAACAATTAATCATTGAGAGATAGACCTGCTTCATTTACTTTTTCCTTGGTGGTTTTGATATTCTTTCCCTTACTTGGACCTATACTTTTAAGCTCTTTGGCTCCACTTGCAGAGTCTGAATTCTGCAAGTTTCATCTCCTCCTGCCAACTTCAGATCTATGCTCTTCTTGGATTACACTTTTTCTGTAGGCTCCAAAACTTGTACTTTCTTCTCATGTCTCCTCTTCCCTGTGTTACTGTTTTATCAAATAAAATTGTTCAGCAATGATACTTTCACATTGCCTTTCCAATGTTATTGCAGTTGGGAAAGTGATTCCTTTTTCATTCCAGGCGAGAAAGCTGATATTCTAAGTTAACCATCCAGTTGCTTCACAATCTTATTGATTCAGCAGACGTGCAACTTACTGCCTGAAGCTGCAGTCTTGCAATTTGATGCAAGAAGGGTATGATTGGTGAATTAGTGATGAAAGTACAAAGCATGACATCTGATCCATATTCCTGTCTTTCTGCACAGCACTTTTACTTGGTGACAGCATTTTAAACAATATGTTTTTTTCTCAGATATGAGTGTGAATTCACATTCTGTAGCCAAACTTGTCGTTAGTATTTTTTAAAATCTGGATTCATTTACAGCTCACACAAACTGAAATACACTCTAAAATCCTTTCTTTCCCTAATATATTCTTTATATTCACAACATGCTGGCTACATTAAAAGTGTTGATACATAAGCTCCTTCTAAACCCAGGCAGAGGATTAAATCATGGATGAAAAGTGGAGCCATGCCTTATGTCATATTCTAATACTAAGCTCCTCCTTCTCACCCTCAAGCTACCAAGACATAACTTGCAGCATGTAGGTCTCCATTTACCTGGAATGCTGTGCCATTGCGATTCCCAGCCTCATGGAAGTCAATATATTTTCAGCTTTTGCATATGTATGGCTTATGCAATTCAAGGGTGAAGCTAGGAGATACAATCTCAGCATCTAGCCTTTCCGAAGACAGCTTTATCTTGCTGTAACCAAAGAGGTGATGATTCAGATCTCACACTGAACTGAGGTATTAGAAATCACACAGAAGAGAACAAGATTAAATTTACACATTTTTTTTCTTTGACCATAGTTTATTTAAACACACACACACAACTGGATGTGTTCACTCAATACACTAAGCCATAAATAATTATTTACGAATGTAAATGTCTGGAAATAACATGCTAAGCTACTAAAGAGATCACATTACAGGTGGTACTTGGGAACCTACGCTGCATGTATAGTGGATATAATATATGCCCCAAGGAAACTCTTTTATTGAAAGGGGCAGTTCCAGCCACCACACATATAGTGCAACCTAATCTCCATGGGCACCACCCCTATTTTGAGCTAATCTTGAAATGGCTGTGAGTAGCCAACAGTTATTTGTTCAGAATTAGTGCTGGAATAGAAACACTTGATTTCACGAGTGTATGGTTTTTTTTAAAAAAAACCCACATTGGATATGAAACTTCATTTTTTAAAAAACCTATAAAGCAGCATTTTCCATACTAGAATCTCCAGGTATATAGGAGATTAATTCCTAGGCAGTATAACTGAAGAGTTCAATTATAGGATGCCAAGTTAAGGAAGAAGTAAACCAAAAATGCAAAAATTCAAGATTCATCTGAGGGCATCTCAACATTAGAATATTGCACCAGTTCAAAGACAGCTTTGGATCCACGCAAATGTGGACTGATTCTGAGAATACACATGCACACACGCACGCACCAGACACACATGCAGCGTTGTTAAGTGAATCACTGCAGTACTTAGTAACATGATTGTTACCAAGCAGTCCGAACTTTTATCACGTGACTAAGGGGATGCTTCAACAGTTGTAAGTGTATAAAACAGTCATTAGTCACTTTTTCAGTGGTATTGTATCTTTGAACATTCACTGAAACGAATAGTTGTAAGTTGAGGACTACCTGTAACATCTTACCAGCATGGATGGGGAGAATGCTACCACTTTTCTTTTTAGCTATTTTTGCATTGAATAAAGCTTAGGAGAGTTTTGCAACTCTGTGAGTCAGGCTGGTTCAGGGCAATAAGCAAATGCCAGTCTTTGTATTCTGTTAGTTAGCTAGACATTTAACTATGTAGATTAGACAGGTTCATAGGTGAGGATGATTTCAAGTTAGCTTCAAGCCATCTTCATGGTTCATGTAAGATTAGGAATGAGAAACAGAAAAACTAAGAAGGGGAAGTGACCATAAATAATTGCTTAAACACGTAAAACATGCTGTAATAATGCCAAGTCCACCTGGCTCACCATTCTACTGCCATAGTGAATGGCAGATGCTTCCAGGAAATTCACAAAAGGACTACATGTTGCTACTCATTCTTTTATTTGCTTCCATAATCTCATAATATGAAATCTATGCCTTTGAACATAGATGTTTTGTGTCTGGCTATAGGGCTAACATCCCTAAACAGATGTCTAACTATGTGTGTTACTTTAAGCCATCAAAGACCATAAGAATCGAACAAATTCAAACTTGCAGCAGTTATTTTGGTTTTAGATAGAACTCATCTTACCCATCAAAGCCTGGTACAAAAGACATGTACTTAGCATTTATTCTTCAGTACCAGAACTGATCAAAAAACAGTCCTTTCATTAAATTTCAACCTTTAATTACTCACTATTTTTTTCTTATACCATTCTTCCTCCCAGAGGAACATTGGGGTGGGGATTTTACATAAAATTAGCACAATGAAACCAGCAATACTTTAGAACAAAGGTGTCAAACTGGGGGCCCACAGGCTGGATGCATCAGGCATAGGTCACACCCATCCCAGCTCCGCAAAGGGGGGAAACGTCACGAAACGTCACATGAAGGCAACATGACACCACATTTAACACCTATGCTTTAGATAGAATAACACACTTTTTTAAAAAAGGTTCCTTTTAAAAAAAAGTGAAATGAAGGGTCTGGCCACTGAACAACTTTCTCTTAAATGGGACTGTCTCAATCTTTCTACATTTCATCTCTATGTTTGGGGGTGAGTGCAGCAGAGTTGTTTTGTTGCTTTGGCTAACGAAGTAAGATGTGATGTTTGTAAGATGTAAATTTTGTTATAAATTGTCATTTACATTAAAATTCTCATCATTCCCTTTATTGGCCTTGTTGCCTGGGACATATACCATCTGGAGTCACAATGCCAGTGGTGATATTGACTATCCAATCCAGTGACACCTTTCTGATTATTGGAGGTGGAGGCAGGCTTTCAAATAAGACTCTTTGCAGAAAATGCTGCTTCAAATATAAAAGAGAGGTCAGATCCTCAGACCACTGCATAATTGACAAAGAATGAGTTCCCTTCCAGTACTGTAGAATATCCGTCTTTTTGTGACCATGAAACCACACAATATTCATTCCACTTGTCCATCTATAAATTTCCAAACCATCTGTATATAATTTAAGAGAATTTAAGCATCTGCAAAAACCAATGAAATCTTTCAAAACAGAGTATGTAAACCTCCGTCCCATAAGGAGCCATTATAATATAGAGCCATTTCATGTTGTGAATACTGCATTTTAAATGTCACGGTATCAACAATTAGCTAAACTCAAAATTTCTTCCTGAATGGGCAAGTGTCCAACTCACTCAAAATAGCAATTTTCATCGGCTTCACCATAAGCTTAAATATTAATGTATGGAACTCTATTGGCTGACTGCCATCTTTCCACCCCTTCTGCAATAAGATTTATGTCATGTATCTTTATGGCATTTTTCTATACTGGACAACCAAACTGATAAGATTTTCAGCAGCCCCATAATAGTAAACACAAAGTTTAAGCACAATTTAAAGTAGCAGTCACCAACTGGTGGTCCATGAGAAAATGTTGGTGGTCTGCAGAAAAATTATTTACATTTTTTATATTGCACTAAATCAGGGGTCCTTAAACTACAGCCCCTGGGCCAGATACATGCAATGAACGTTTGTGTTGCTGCACAGTCTCCCCCTTCGGGGTCTTTTTGTGCAGGTCGGAGGAGGGCAGAAATTCCAACTTGGGGTCTGCTTCAGGCCCCTGGTGCAGGGCTTTGGGCGAAGGCTGGAGGGAAATGCCGCTGGTGGCGAAGAGCCGGAGGACCTTGTTCCAGTGGGACTGCACCTTGGCGTGGAACTGGCTGACCATCTCAGCCCACTGAGCCTCCAGGCACCGGTACCTGGCCTTGCACTCCCGTAGGTCTTCCCTCTGCTCGGAAAGCCTATGCTCGTAGTCCTCAGTGAGGTGCTTCTGCTGAACATCCTTCTCGGTCAGATCCAATTTGAACTGAGCCAGCTGTGTTTTGTTTCTTGAGGTGGCTGCTTAGCTCCAGCAACTGCTTCCTGTTGAGGCCCTAAAAAGCCCGGGCAGGCAGGCGAAGAGTGGCTGGGAGGGAGGGGTGAGTAGAGGCTGACAAGGTGCTCCTCGACATGAGTGACATTGAGTTGGCTACGCCCACCCAGTCACATGATCACCTAGCCATGCCCACCCAGCCAGTCATTAGGCGGATCATATTAGTGATAAGTGGGAATTAAAATTATGAATTTAGTGGTCCCTGAGGTCTGAAAGGTTGGTGACCCCTGATTTAAAGCATAATTTAAAAACCTCATTAGACAATCAACATCCAGCCAAGAACAACCACCACCAACCGATACTGTACAGCCCAGTAGTCCTCAATTTACAACCACAATTGAGCCCCAAATCCCTGTTGTTAAGTGAGATTCACTAAGTGAGTTTCCCCTTTTTTACGACCCCTTGCCTCGGTTGTTAAGTGAATCACTGCAGTGGATAAGTTAGTAACCCGCTTGTTCAGTGAATCTGGCTTCCCCCATTGACTTTGCTTGTCAGAAGCTCACCCAAAAGGGGATCACGTCACGTGACTCCGGGACTATTGCAACCATCATAAATATGAGCCGGCTGCCAAAATGTCTGCATTTTGATCCTGTGATCATGGAGATGCTGCAAAGCAAAGGTCATAATTGCAAACAACAGTCGTAAGTCCCTTTTTTTCAGTGCCTTTGTAACTGAACGGTCACTAAATGGAATGTAGGCCGAGGACTACTTGTATTATCCCCCCACCCCAAAGCTTGTGCAGGAATTGTGTCTGGTGCCTAGAAGGGGGGTCTCCAACCCTGGCAACTTTAAGCTTGGAGGACTTCAATTCCCAGAATTCCCCAGCCAGTTTTGCT
>JANHGC010004344.1:537219-549379 GCA_027560395.1 Boaedon fuliginosus | reverse complement strand
ACGACGGTTTTTCTTCCTCCCCCCCCCCTCAAGCGCTCTGCTGTTGAGGCAAAGAAAGAGGTCTGTATCCACCCGGCCAAGTGAAAAGTGTCTTAACTCTACGACGATTTTTCTCCCCTCCTCCCCGCCCCAGGCGCTCTGCTTTTGAGGCAAAAAAGCAAACGCAAACCCGAAACCCAGTGCCAGGGAGATCGGCCGGTCTTTCGTTACCCAGCAGGCAAAATGCCACCGGGGCTAAGCTATCGCTTTAAATCTTGCCCGGAGTCTGCCTCGCCCTCGGAACGCGAGGTTTCTCTCTCTCTCTCTCTCTCTCTCTCTCTCTCTCTCTCTTTTTTATGAATGAAAGGCTTTTCAACAAAACTATGTAAATGAAGGTCGACTTGATTGGCTATATTTTCCCGAATGAAAAAAAAAAGAAGAGGAAAGTTAGGGAGTTCATTGTTGCCGAGAGGCGGGTTGAGGATCGCTCGGGGAGGTGTTCTGACATACGAGCGCGATTGGGCGCCTGGTAGGGTAAACAAGCCGTGATTGACGGGCCGCGGCAGGGTTGCGGGCCAATCGGGACGGGGCGAGGCGGGCTCTGGAGGCCGTTCGGGGGCTTTGGAGAGGAGCCCGGAGACGACACAGGGCTTCTAGCGACTGCACCGCCGTAGCGCGATAGTTCTAACGGCAGGTGAGGAGGGGCAGAGCGCGCTTAGCCTTCGGGCTTGGGGTGAAAATCCGGGCCCAGGAGCCTGAGCTGTGGGCTTGGTGGGCTCGTGGGCGCCGGCGGCCGGCGGGAGCAGGTTTTCTGTGGGGGGGGGGACAGGTGCTTAAGGTGTCTCCAGGATGCTGAGGATTGCGGGGTATATGCGGAGAATACCGTTGCGACTTTTAAGTCGAGTCCGCTGGGATAAGGCCGGTTCTCGGGAGGAAATGGGAGCAAAAGGGTTGCAAGAATGCATGGAAAGAGACAGTATGGCGAAGAATTGCGAGGGAAAGCTGTACAGCCGCGCCGCCACTGGCTGCAGTAGGCACTGGCTTCGCTGAGAGGATTGGTGCTTTTTTTTTTTTTTTGTGAATGTGGGCGATTTTATGAATGGAGCTGGTTTTCTGTGAATGGAGCGCGCGAGTGCGGGGGCGGGGGCTGAACCTTTTCGCGGCGCTCCGCTCGGGGGAGGGGGTGGTACATCTGAAGGCGTTTAATGAACGGAGTGCGTCCCTTGTTATTGTGAATGAGGCCCCGCGCTAGGGTTCTAGTTACGCTATACCTGCTCTGGTTGTTTGCTCTGCCATTCATAAAACTTAGGCCAGCTTCGCGCGCGGCGCGGGGGAGGGGACTGTAACTCTATTGTTTGGCTACGCGAAAGGTTTTTCAGGTTTTTCTTTCACATAAGGTTCAAGAGAGGAACAAGGAAAACGGCGGCTATAATGCAAAATGCGAAGTAGTGAATATGCTATGTTATCTTTCAGTTATTGCTTTAAATGTCAAACGTTTTAAAACCGATCAGGTAATTTAGAAATTTGGGGTTTTCTCTGGAATTCTAGTGGACGATTTCTGGATTTCCTTGCTGGCATTTAGGAATCGTCTGCGACAGTTGATCTGCTAGGATAGAGAAGATCATAATAAGCTGATTTCTTACCACCCCTGTGATGCTGTAAAACTACCGCTTTTCCAGAAGCTTTTCTTTAGAGCATAAATGTTTTATCTTCGTTGACCGTTTAGCAAAATCTGGCTGGACTAACTAGTTACAAAACTCTGCCTTGAAAAAAAAAACATTCACAGGCTACTTAAAAGTCTTGAAAATTCCATCAATAAAACAAGAACTGAGTTATTTAGTGCCCTGTCTCAGGAGTTGTCTGAGATTTCTTTTGCTAAAACAGGAATACTTAAAAGGGTATCCATCCTGAATTTATTTTGTAGGAAGTAAATCATGTGGAATGAAAATAAATTTAGTAAGCTCATGCTTAAGTTCTGGAAAATTACTTTGTCTGTTTATCTAAAACAGTTAGGACTAGGCATCTGAAAGCTGAGCTCTTACCCCACAGAATTGATTTTCTTTGCACTTGTTGCTATTTATATTCTAGCTCTAAATCACATAGAAAGGAAAAGGAGCTTGAAAACCTGTGACCCTTTGGTTTGTAATACATCGCTTTGTAATTGGAATTTGCGTTTGTGCTATCATAACTGTTTCCATAGTAATTCTGTGACACCACCAATAAAGTTGAGACCTATCATCTGTTGGTTGCAAAGAAAAAAAGATGGTAAAATATAAAAACTAGATGAAAAAAAGTACTGTAATGGGGAGTAAAACAGATAATCTGCAAAGTTTTTGAATTATGCTCACGTGCTGTTAAGAGAAAGTCTGTTAAAATGTAATGGTTACGGTTTTGGTTTTTTTTTTTTTTAATCTCTCTTCTCCCCAGTTTTAAATCTGCCGGAGCTGGATTTTGAACCCTTCTTATCCTGGAGTTGCTCAATGCTAAAACCATTCGAAGGAATATTTAAGAATCTGCAAGCACGATGGATGGCTTTTATGACCAGCAAGTCCCTTTCATGGTTCCTGGGGTAGGTCTTGTATGGTTATACCTGTTATGCAGCTGTTTTCTTCATGCATGAAATTTCTCTACTAACACCTTCCCAGGTTTTTGTGCCAAGTTGTATTTATTTATTTGCTATTTGACTATTTGCCCTTTGTAGCTATTTTTTTCTTTTTTTTCTTTTGCTTTCATTAGAAATCTTGCACAGATGGATGTCGTGGAAGGCCAGTGAATGAAAGAAAAAGGAAATTTCAGGACACTGATCTGGCTCATGATTCTGAAGGTAGACTCATTACCATTCTTAATAGCACATCTAAACATTTTTGTAGCTTTTTAGTAGCCTTTTTTTATTTTCTTTCAGAATTGTTTCAAGACCTTAGTCAGCTTCAGGAGGCTTGGTTAGCTGAAGGTAAATCCCATTGATATAACTTTCTACCTTTTTATTGTTCTTTGTTAGCTGTTGATTATAGTTTTCTGTGAAATATGTTGCTGCTGCTGCTGCTGCTGTGGCTCTTTTCTATGCCTATTTGAACCTTATCTGCGATGCAAACAAAGGTCTTTAATATTGATCACAATTGTGTTTTCCAAAATACATGGAGTTTGTTTGTTTAACAGAAACCCTCTTCATTTTTTTCCTATTTTTGTAGCCCAAGTTCCTGATGATGAACAGTTTGTCCCAGATTTCCAGTCTGACAACTGTAAGTCACGTTTTTAATCTTTGATTTTCTTGCCCTGAAGGCTATAAAAATTATAAAATAGATGCATCCTTCCTTTGTGTTTGTGTGTCCCCTTCGTTAATAGAATGCAATTCCAGCGGGTGCATGTTTATGAGATTTGTAAAGTCCATGTGACTTGGAAGGGATGGGACTGAATAGGAAGGGATGGTGTTGGAGACTCTATTAATAATGGCCTTGCTTTAACTGAAGAACTTCGGAACATTTGTGCGAAAATCTTTGAGGCTGCGCCTAACCTTGATTCCCACAGAATCCTTTCAAGCCCCCATGAATACTTCATAATGTAAGAGATATTAAAATCCATTTGCCGGTGAGCACACAAAAGCACTCTCACCAGCCCTGTGCCTCTAATTCCCTCAGTGACTTTCCTAGCTATTATAGCTATCGCTCATGAAGCTATGAAGGACAAAGCTTTGCTGGTGAAACTTGAGCAGCTTTAGGGAGTATTAGTCATTGGCAAGCTGCAATGCTATGAAGGCAGCTACCAGAGTGCTCCCGCTGCATCACCAAGAGATTGCTGTCTTCTCTGCAGGGTTGAATAATCCTGTTTATACCTCTTAACACAAGCATGTTTCGTGCATACTTTTCAGCTGTGGTCTTGATGTGCTGCAAGAAATGATGTTCTTAAACATCAGTGCTCAGATAGCATCTATTTGGGACAGGGGGCTTCTTTTATGTTTTTGATTTTGCTTAGCTGTTCTGGTTGCCACAGTATCTGAAAGCAAAAAAAATATATAGCCTGCAGAGGAACAGATTCTTGATTTCAGCTCTGTCACAGCATGCAGTGGAATATCTTCTGCTACAGTAAATGCATGTTAATTATTGTCTTTTGATTACTTTGAAGTGAGTGGGAAAGTTGCCATAAGAGCTTCTCCAGACAGGCAACATATTTGCTAGGGTTTGCTTGTATGTGTGTGTGAAAGATTGTGTGTGTGTGTGTGTGTGTGTGTGTGTGTGTGTGTGTGTGTGAGAGAGAGAGAGAGTCCCATCCCTTTCCTCCTTTGGAGATGAAAGAGAGCCTGGAGTAATAAATTTTCTTCCTATGTTGACATTCTAGCCCAACCCTTCCAGTTCTTGCTGGGAGCAGTAGAAACTGAAGTTAGGTTGTGTGCTAAGTTGTGTGGGAGGATCTGTTGCTAGCAGAGATGTGTTCAGATACCTCTCTCCAGAACATGAAGGATTATATGAAAAAAACAAGTGTCTTCTAAAAGATGGGTGGTCTCATTAAACCTAGCTTTCATGTATTGGAGAAGCCAAAAGTACACTAATGGTGATCAGCATTCATGATAACCATGTTAATGGCAGAAAATATTTCCATTGGAAGCAGCTTTACATAGGAACAAATGGATTTTTGCCTGGAATGGTAATTTATTTGGTTAATGCAGTGTTAAATCCTTCTGGATTTGGATTTTTAAAAAAGTTTAAAATATGGTTATTCTCCAGGCATTGTTTTCATAATTTACTTCATCAATCACATTAAAAGTTCAATTTAGTAATACCTTTTGGAGGTCTCTGGAGACTGGCAGAAGTTTTCCAGAGGCACATGAAACCTTGCAACCTCAAGCTAAGACTTCCAAGTCAAACTATAAATTAAGTAAAGTATAACTGATCTAAAACACAGTTCTACAGAATTCATTACGGGGTGTTATAGTAATTTGGGAAGAATTTATTGCCTTTTTTAGAAGATATCTGGAGGGGAAAATTTATAGATCAAAGATTTCTCTCCCTTTTGTGAAAACCAGTAGCAGTAAAGCTTGCTATAAAGAAGAGGAATACTATATAATATAAGAAGTAAATGAATAAAGGGGGCACCATTTGCACTTTTAATGCAAAGCTTTCAGCTTTTTTTGAAGCTCTGCTCCCATGGCGTAGATTTATAGTGTATGATTCATGGTTAAAATTATTATTTTAGAGCCTTGCTGGTGCAGTGGTTAAATGTAGTACTGCAGACTTGCCGGCTGTTAGCAGTTTGGCAGATCGAATCTCACGAGGCTCAAGGTTGACTCAGCTTTCCATCCTTCTGAGGTCAGTAAAATGAGGACCCAGATTGTTGGGGGCAATATGCTTACTCTCTGTAAACCGCTTAGGGAGAACTGTAAAAGCACTGATAAGCTGTATATAAATCTAATTGCTATTGCTATTATGAATTCTGGCACAAAAATCAACTGACTATTGGGTTAATCACAAACATATTTTCTTAGAAATACATCCCATTTAAACTGGTGAGGCTTTGTGCCAAGTGAATGGATATTGTGTTGGAGTTATTAAGGATGCGGTTGATTCTGTCCTTGTTTTAAATGCTTGTCTGCTATGCGGAGGATTAGCGTAAGTGTTTTAAATGTATGTTAAATTCTGGGAAGATAATGTTGGAAGATTGTTCTTTCTTTTGTTGCTTCTGATTATATAATTGCATAAATTCAAATTCTGGAGTACCTGTTTATATAGAATGTTTAAAGTATAATTGTTATGAAGGCAAAGGCACCAGTATGTCTCTGTGTGTGTCTTCCTCTAATTTAAAACTGTTAAAAAACAGTAAGACTAGCAGCTATCAGTATTTTCCCCAATCTAGTATTTTCCAGATGTCTTAGATACAGCTCCCTTCACTGAAAAAACAAGTTGAGAGTGGCTGCTATAAGTTAAGTGCTTGCCCTCTTTTTTAACTTTAAAAAACCTATTTTTGATCTTACTGCCCCTATCCTTTTTAAAATGCTTGTATCTTAATGTTCATTTTCTCTCCTTTTTTTAATGAAGAAAGAGACAGTTGGTAGCATTTGTTTTGTTGGTTCTGAATTGTTTCCTTCCTCGCGGTAACAATTTGAGTTAGGGAAGAAAGTTTCTTTCCCTAGGGTAACAGTAACATAAATGCATAAGTAGCACTATGTGGTGGGACACACCCATTGGAGGATGCGTGCTTCTGATATTACTTGGGACAAAACTTCTCTATTTTTTTGCCCCGTCTGCACAACTGCATTGCTGGGTGACCTTTTAGAAATTCTTAAAAGACAAAGTATGTCTTCTACCTCATTATTTTCTTGAATCCTCTGAATGTAAATTATCTGGAATATCCACAGTGGAAAGGGATGAGGTACAAAGGCCACTCATGTAGGGTTAAAATAGTACAGGTAGTCCTTGACTTACAATAGTTCATTTAGTGTCCATTTGAAGGTACAACAGCACTGAAAAAAGTGACCTGTGACAATTTTTCACACTTATGACCGTTGTGATACCTCCATGGTTATGGGATCAAAATGCAGATACTTGGGAACTGGGGTCATGTGATCACCTTTTGACAATCAAAGTCAATGGGGAAGCTAGATTCACTTAACAACCATGTTACTAACTTAAAAAGTGTGGTGATTCACTTAACAACTGCAGTAAAAAAAGGTCTTAAAGTGGAGCCAAACAACCATCACCTTTAGCAACATAAAATTTGGCCTCAATTGTGGTCGTACGTCAAGGACTACCTATAGTGCAACAATTTAAAATCATTTTTGATAAATAAATACATAATAAAAAATAAAGCAAAACTGCTTGCTTGGCTTCGTAGGTATTAAGCAAAGCTCTGAAGCTTTTGTGCACTGTTACAGAGGAACCACAGGGGAAGCCAGATGCGTCTCTTGGGATGGTTCTAAATGGGGAAGATTTTTCCCCTTCTAGCCCAGAAAAAGAATTATCCATTTGTTCTTTCTGAATAAGAGCAACAGAGCAGAATACCTAAGCACTTTTTTCCTAACTTCCAAATGTTTTTCATTCTGATGTATGAATTGCTTCATTTGGGCCATTGGGAATTCTTTTTTGGCTAGAGTTCTGCTTTACAGCCTGCAGGCTGGGCTTGCTCCAAAATGTATGCTGGTCATTAAAATTGCAGTGAAAATTGGCATTTTATTACTGGTCTATGTCAGAAGAATTGTTTAGTTCTGCTTCTGCTGGACAGTTCTGTTTGGCATTTTAAAAATAAAGAATTGCATTTCCTTTTCCTCGTCAGAAAATGAGGCGCATTTTTTCCGTTATGATTTATTTTAAATGATGTTGTTTTAAGCTTGCCGTGCCTTCGATGCTCTGATTATTTTTATATAGAGGAAATTTTCAACAAGGAAAGTTAAGCATGTGATCTTATAACATGGTATAATCTAGCTGCGTCACATGATTCAGCTGGTTATTTATTTTGGTTCATTTGATTTATATAAGGAAAAAGTCGAAAGTCTTTGCAGTTCTTTCACTGAACTGAGCAGCCTCCCGCTAAAGGCAGTTTAGTTTTGACTCGATTTTGGCATCAGAGAATGGGGCAAAACCACACCGGCATAAAGCACAAGATCTACAACTTGGTGCTATTTCAGCATTATTTGCTTACTTTGCTGCTGCCTGTGTACAGCGGGCAAGACATAAGACACCACTCACTCTCATAATCTTACATTCCTGACTTTCTCCTGGCTTTGATCTGATGTGATCCACTGATACCAATCACTTGTCTTTTCAGACTCTAATTATACTGAGATATTAGGACATATAATTTCTCAGTATATGTATGCAGACATACAAAGGTGTGTGCATGCGCGTATACGTGTATGTGTGTATAATATAATTTGAAGGCACTCTACAACTATTTCACTATTGGCATGGGTATTGGCATGGGGGACCAGGCTCAATATTGCACACTTCAAAGTCCACTTTCCTGCTATTTATAATTATTTTTATCTAGCAACACTGGAACTATTGCAGATTCTTGTAATGGATTAAGTTTCATTTGTTTCCTTGGAATATCAA
This sequence comes from Boaedon fuliginosus, assembly GCA_027560395.1. Taxonomy (NCBI): domain Eukaryota; kingdom Metazoa; phylum Chordata; class Lepidosauria; order Squamata; family Lamprophiidae; genus Boaedon; species Boaedon fuliginosus. The sequence continues at coordinate 541,361 of JANHGC010004344.1, read as the reverse complement.
AGAAAAAAAACATGATTTCCTTTTTTTTTTGTTCTTGGCTTATTATTGAAGGTTTTTAAAATATTTGGCAGGAATCTATACTTTTCTCCTTTTCCCTTTCACTCCAATTGAATGTTAGCACGAAGTTACATAAACAAGGTTAAATATACCTGGAAGAGCCGGCTTGGTGTATTGATTAAGAAACTGGGAGATGGTGAGTTCTAGTCCGCTCTTTGGCACAAAGCCAGTTGGATGACCTTGGGCTACTCAGTCTGCTTCAGCCCTAGGAAAGGGGCAATGCCAAGGAAACTGCAGGGAGCAGTCCAGACAATTGTAAGGATCTGACAGAATTCCAGTTTAGCCCTTTCCCATTTTTTGTTTTCCTTCAGCAGACCTTTGCATAAGCCATTTGTTTTACCAAGAGGGGGGAGAGAAAAAATTATCCCTAACTGAAACATGAAAAGCCGGTCTGCCCAGACAAGTTTTAGATAACTTCCTAAAATGTTTGATTGTACATTTCTGTTACCCTTTGTATGAAGAGAGCTGCCACAGGAGAGAGGGGGGGAGTCTGGTTGATTGCTTAATTGGGCAGCAGTGAAAATGTCTCCTGTAACCTGAAGTACTCCAGGTAGCATAGACTATAAATCCTGTCATCCCAATTCAGCAAATTTATGTTGTGCCCCAACAGATTTGGAAGGCAGTAGGTTGTTGGCCATTAAGGGAGAGTTTGTGGGTATTTAAAAAAATAGGAGTACTTTCCTACTGAACACAATGTTGCCTAAGATTTGTGTTTATTCAAGTTTAAATGTATATGCAAATGTCTGAATTAGTCCTAGAATTTATTTAAAGTTCATAGAAGACAATGTTAGCTGAACAATTTTCCATCAAAATTTCATTAAGTAATGAAATTAATACTTTGTTGCTCAGTCTTACCGCATCCCAAATCAATAGTTTCTCTTTAGTTAGTATTAATTTTCCTTAACTAAGAACAAATCCAAAAGAAGAGGGGTCCATTTTTCCAAAGCTCTGATGCTGCTATTGAAACGTTTTGTCATAAATACTGTATATGGTCTAGTAGAGGGGTGTCAAACTCAAGGTCCGCAGGCCCAAGTGGTGCTTAGATCTGGCCCACAGGGCCACCCTGGAAACAGAGAAGGACTGGCCTGTGGTGCCTCTGCCAGTGAAAATGGAGCTCGGGAGGGCTGCGTTTTCACTTTGTTTTCACTGGCAGAGGATTGCAGGACACTGTCGCAGCTGAAAACAGAGCTCGGGAGCCCATTTTCCCTGGCAGAGCTCTCGGGCAATCACTAGCATCCCCAACATAAGTGACGTCGGCTGGCCATGCCCCTCCAGTCTCCCCAAGGTCAAATACAACCCTGATGCGGCCCTCAATGAAATTGAGTTTGACACTCCTGGTCTAGCAGCTTCACAGCAGTCACTCACTCCTCAGCAGCTCTCAAATTGTAATATGGTCAGTATTGAATGAAGCACTGCTTTAGATATCCAGGTCCAAAGCCATTTGAGATAGATAAATCTAAATATCAGAACATTAAATTGTGTCTGGTATACTGTTGAAGAGCAGAAATGACATATTCCCATTTTCTGTGGCCATACTGTTTTTTGGCAGCAGTATCCTGCACCAACTGTAGTCACAACTTACTTCAACAGCAGCTAGTACATAAAATGGATTAGCATAATCCAGACAGAAGATTACCAGTTTGTACATTGCTGAGGTCAGGCTATTTTCATCCAGAAATGGCTGGAGATAACTTACCAGTTGTACATAAGTGCTCCTGGTCATTAGGGTCATATTTACTTCCATTGATATTTTGAAATCCAAGAGCACTCCCAAATGCTGCATTTTGTACTATATGACAGGAGTACGGATTGGGTAATCGAGAAGAGACTTTTTAAAAAAACTCTTTTCTTTTTATGTTAATAGGGGCGATACTCTGTTCCAACCTTGATTCCATCACAACCATTGGGAATATTGTAGCTGTAGTCTAATTTAACTCAGCTGTAATCTGGAACCTAAAATTGGGAGCTCCTATTCTAGAGGTCTTGCCACTTCCAGAGCCTATTTTTTGCTCCTACTTTCAGCAACCAAACTTCTCTGTCAATTATTCATGCTGTGGTAGTTCTTGTTACACTGGGATTATAGTTTGAACTTCTTAATTCTTGCCATAAATAGGGATACAAGAACTTCTTAAAGGACTCAAGGGTATAGTAGGACATCCACACGCATTAAGACAAATGGGTTTAATGGGCAGCAAAGAAAAAGTTACTTTTTAAAATATGTTTTAGTTTTGTTTGTTTTTTTCTCCTTGTCAAGGGGCATTTCCGGACCTCACCACAAGTTGTGTTGCACAATCATTTGGGTTTGCAGTGAACTCTGTGAAATAGCTAGCTCCTTCTTATTTATTCAGGACATTTCTGCAGTGTTTGAATTCCTTACATAAACATCCACAGTACAAGCTCCTCTGTGTAGGACAGCTGGTCTCTGTTATAATCTTAAGTGTCATTTCCCTTCTCCTGATTGGTAGAGCTCAGCTGTGAGGATAGAGGGTTTTTTGTGAATGGATGGAGTATTCCAAATTGGTTGTGAATGGAGGGTGGTGCCTTCTTTCAGCCTTTCCCCCCTCCTTCAATGAATAACTAAGCTCCATTGTGCTGCTGGCAGAAAAACAACAGTTCAAACAACCAAAGATTGTTGGAAAAAAACAGGCTTGTGACTGACAGCTGGAACACCTCCAATGTGAGTTTCCTGCTGTTTGCTGCTTAGCAAGGCCCTGCCTAATAGGAAGAGAGTTGGGAGAGGGGAGAGGGCAATTTTAAGGGGGGGGGGAATTAACACTTGAAATACCAGAAGATAACTAATATGAATAGTGACTACTACAGACATGTACTGTAATTCTTTAAAAAAAAATAGCAGGTTTTGATTACCTACACTATTCATTGATTTGGTGGGAGACAAAAGGTAGCTGGAGCCTTTCATTGAAAATGAATTCTGGTCTTAATTTTGTCCTTGATAAATATTGTATGCCAAGAAGCTCTGAGATCTCCCATTATGTCTTCCTACATAATTAATTATTTGGATAGGTCCCACTTCTGTCACTCAGATTCATTCCTGGGAAGTGATCCACAATGCAGGAGTCAGTGTTTCTAAATCTCTTGCAAAGACGAGACTACTAATTGTTTAGTGATGCCCGAAAGCTGTCACATCCATGCAACCTGCTCATGGTGCAATAGCTGTGTACTTAGTCTTACGGGATCAGGGTGGATAATACTCTACTTCTGGCTAAGTAAAGCTGTTTTGTTCAATCGCTATTTAGGTAGAAAATTCCAATGCAAATGCCTTTTTCTTAAATGTCTCCTAGAAATTATATTAAATATGTATTGATTGTTTTAAAAGTTAAGGGTATCAGAGCTTCATAGACTAATAGTAGGATAATGGCACATGTGTATGTCTATATATGTACATACACATTTTTGAGTATTACCAAAAGTGAACCCATTTAGTCATCAAAAGTGGACCTATTGCACGTCCCTCTTCTTTTTGAATTACTTGGATCATGGATCCAGTAATCAGCTTCTCAGTGGTGCCCCCATTTTATAGAATACCCTCCCCAGAAGTATGGATAGCCTCTGACCTCCTGGTCTTTCATGAAGAAACTAAAGCAGTTTTATTTAACACTGGCTTAAGCCCTTATGTTAGGTAAGTTTAGTAATTACTGGTTTTTAATTGTAATGCCTTTACTGTTTGAAATGACTTATCTTGTCCACTTCCATTGTTTACTGTGCTCAAAGAATAATTTAGTTTATTATTGACTTTTAATGATATGGATTTTAATGTTACTGTTTACAGTAAGAATTTACTTTTGTTTCTGTATTTGATTTTCTTTTATCCCACCCAGACTCCATTAATGCTAAGATAGATTAAAATAATACTAAATAAACCATATGTTCTTTTCTCACATAATTTGAAATTTTCCTAAAGAAATCTATAGAACGAATGGAAATTGGAATGTGATTTATTTATTTATTTATTATTTATTTTATTTATTACATTTTTATGCTGCCCAATTTCCGAAGGACTCTGGGTGGCTTACAACATGGATAGTAATAGCACTCAGATGTTATATACTGCTTATCAGAGCTTTACA
>JANHGC010004344.1:521491-534264 GCA_027560395.1 Boaedon fuliginosus | reverse complement strand
TATTTATTTATTTATTTATTTATTGGATTTATACCCCGCCTCTCTTCACCCGAAAGGGGAACTCGAGGCGGCAATCTATTCTATCTTAGAGTCAAATTGCTTATGCTGACCTGCAATACATCTAAACCAACAATTTCTTATCCAACATGATGGCAAATCTGTTGTTTTCCAGGGGATTTGGGTTGGGTTCCTTAATAACTAAGACTGATGAGAACTGAAGTTCAAAGCGTCTGGAGAATAGCACCTTTAGGAAGTGTGATGTATTCACTGGCACCTCAAGAATAAAGCTACATAATATCAAATTCTGCAATCTATGTGGCTTCAAAAAATATCTTCCAGACATAGATTGTGACTGTATACATGATCCAGTTTATATTTCTTCAAGCATACAGTACACTTGCCTAAGTGGGAATTTTTTTAAAAAAAAACCAGTATAAACCTGTATTTAAAAGGGCTCAACCCGAAAGAAACATGCTGTAAAGGTCATCTACTTTCTTATTGGTATGCTCAGATAGATGATCCCATGCTGCCCAACAGGAGCATCTCTGCTATGCTATAAGCAGAGGAAAGCAAGCACCAATAGAACAACAATATGTTTAATATAGACATCAGTACATCATTAAAGTAGCCATCGACTAAAATAAAGACTCTAATCCCCCTATGAGAACAAATGATCTCCTTTGTTGACAGAGGCTTTTCTACAAACAGTATGGACCTTGCCAGTTTTGACTTGGCAGTGTTGCTGAATCCATGATAATCCTGGTTATCATGGTAGATTTTAACATGACTGCTTTTTGTTGATGCAATTTTAGTATAAAGAAACTACTTTTATGCAACTTGTATTGGGGCTCAAACTGTCTAGTATAATAATACAAATATACCACTGTCTGAATAGTGATCTGCATGCTCAAAGTATGTGATCCCATGGAAGCTTTTGTTGAATTCAGAGCTGTGTATTTTTAGAACCAGTTAAGCTGGGAGTTGTCATGACTAGTATTGAAGCAAGGTGTTTCTTCCTAATGAGATCATTTCCTACTTTGAAATTGATCTCGGACCAGCCTTGGCATAGATAGATCGTTCTTCTTGTCAAAGCTTGCTTAGAAATGTCAACGCTGTGAAAAATGATTCCCTCTTCAAAGTATGTGGGAATGTCAGGATACCTTATCTTTTTCCCTTTTAGTGGCAAATGAGGATGGGCACTTGCTCAAATCAGTTAGGTCTCCTGGCATTTCCACAGTGTTTTGTTACATCAGCATAAAGACAGATTCAAGGTGCAGAGTTGTATTGCATTCAGGGCACCCTGTGCAATGGTTATACTGTGTTTAATTGAATGTTCTTCTCCCACCATCTTGTTTTTATTTAGTTTAGTTTTAAAAAGCTGTGACATTGTTTTAATTGTTGGTTGTCTGCCACCCAGTCATTTTCTGTGAAATAGGCAACCATATAATTTTTTTAAAATAAATGTATGCACACATACCTATAGTGATCTCAGAAACCTGTGTACCTATAAAGTATTAATTATGAGTACTGGAATTCATGGATTTAACATATTTTCCTTTTCATTAAGTTGGGATTAGAGCTTAATATTTCAACTGCATAAATCAATGGTGGTGAACCTTTTCAGGTCCGTGTGCCGAAAGCGTCTGCATGCATGGGTGAGTGCGTATGCCCATCCTTCTTGAGCATATGCGTGCAATCCCATGGGCACACATGTAATCCCCGCACACATGCGCACATGCTATCCCCTCCACACGCAATCTTCCCTCTTCCAAAAAACAGCTGATTCCGGCTTCCCCGCCAATCAACTGTGCTTCAGAAGAGGGAAGAAAAGCAATAGAGCCGGGGCACGCGGGCGGGCTTTCTTTGAAGCCACAAATCGCGGGAGGCGTGTGCGCATGTGCATGGGGCAACAGCTCACTTGCCAGGAGAATGCCTCTGCACGCCACTTCCGGCACGCGTGCCATAAGTTAGCCACCACGGACATAAATTGTTCAAAGTGTGTTTATTCAATTCTTTATTTTCCAATATTGATTTTTTGTTTAATACTCAGCTGTAGTCAAGCATGGTGTTATTTTCTAGTAGTAGTTTTATGCTTTGTGTTGGAAGCTGGATTGGCATAATTCCCTTGTGTTCACAATTTTGTGCTCTTGGTTTCCCTTGTTAACTTGGACAATATGAGATCTATCTCCAGGAATGAGAAGTCAAAAATCTTTCTTTTTCTGGACAATTGCCAACCCATTCTCATTAGTGGCCTTATTTTTTCCACCACTTCCTTTCATATTGCTACTGCAACTAGTTTTGTTTGCTGCTAGTCAGCACTTAATTTTTTCTTTTCTGGGTATTAACATGAAGAAATTTTATATCATTTATAAAGTATACATATGAACAATATATAATTATAGAAACTAAAATGTGCACTCCTGTAAGATTCAGTAACATTTTAAAGTAAAGATATATTATATATACTGTAACTCAGGAACTATAAATAACATCTGGTTCTCTTTATCTGATAAATATCTATATATCTATAGATAAATATCTATAATGTATCTGGTTTATGACACATGCATTGATTCTCTTCCATTTTTTTTAATCCAGTGGTACTTCATGGGCCACCACCAGCTAAGATTAAGAGAGAACTGCACAGCCCATCTTCGGAGCTGTCCACCTGTAGTCACGAGCAGGTGCTTTGTGCTAACTATGGAGAAAAGTGCCTCTACAATTATTGGTATGTAGAATCAGTTTGCAAAGCATGGTTAAATGATTGGGAATTCCTAGAAACTGAATCAGACCCATTTGAATAATCAAATAAATTATATCCATTGATTAAAAATATTAATCGATTACACCAACAGTTTAATCAAGAATTGATTAAAAACACTTGAAAGATAATTGGACCAGGAACGTAGGTGAATTAAAAATGGCATTGTACTGCTTTGGCAAAATGGCCCCATGATAGTATTTTCTGTATGCTTGGATAATTGAAAGATAATTATTTTAACATTTAGTTGATTTGGTGGGGTGGAAATGTGCAAACAGTAGACTTAGACCTTTTTGTCTTGCAAAATGAAGACAAGACTTGGCCAAGACAAGTTACCAGGGGAGCTACTCCTGAAGCCTTAGAAGGTTAATTGTTTACCTGGAAAGCTATTTGCAACTTGATATTAGTGCCTGTGTTCAGCTGCACTGGACATAGATTTGGATTCCTATGGCCTTTGTGACTTCTTCTAATGCCGTTTAACTCCAGTCAGATAGCTTGAGTAATGGGAAGCTGTTTTGATGGGCGGGGGTGGGGGGGATTGTAATAATTCTACTCTGTATCCTGAATTGTTTAATTTGCTAACCCCATGCCTTTTTGGAACATCATCCACCTCCAAATCATTGAAAGTTCTAACATGGTGTTTCTGATATTCTAAAATAGCTTTCTTCAACCTAGTGCTTTTCAAGTATGTTAGAGTGGCAGCTGCCAAAGTAGCATTAAACACTTCTAAAAGCCATTAAGGTAGGGAGAGCTGCTATAACCCAAGAAATAATTTCAATATTTACTGGTTTAATAGCTGTTTTACTTAGCACTCATGTTCATACAGATAGTAATGGCTCTGTACGTTGCCACACATTTAAATTGCCGTTATTTATTGCAAGTAATTGCAAGACTTTCACACAAGTGTATATGAGTGCATGCTTTTGTGGGGGGTAGGAATTGCACCAGGGCAACCTGCAGAATGATTGGTAGCAGTCCTGTTTGCTCTCCTGATTAGAATTGGGTTTTATTTATTCAAGATGGGGACAAAGAGGAACATTCGTGGGGGGGTTCCGTAGGAAAAAAGGGAATGTACACAATCGGAAGCTACAATTATGCTTGAGAAAATTGTGAGAAAAGTGTTTTAAAATGAGCCCTATGACTCAGCCTGTTTGTCGCTTGCTTGCAGTACAAAGATTCCCTTGGGCCTGTGATCGGCCTTAACTGTTACTTCCTGACAACCATGAAATGCAAACAAGCCCGAACTGTCAAGGTCTTGAAGCTGAAGCTGAATAAATGGTTCCTGCCTGTTTTAAATTGTGCTTCTTTTCTCTTCTTTTTTTTCTGCTCTCTGAACAGTGCCTATGATAGGAAGCCCCCCGCTGGGTTTAAGCCATTAACTCCACCCACTACCCCAGCTTCACCTGCACTTCAGAGCGGTGCCCTTCCGCCTCCACCTCTGCCCGCCACACGCGTGCAGACTCCTGCACATGTCAGCCCAGTAGGCCCTTTGCAGGGTGCCCCTCCTCCCACCCCTCATCCTCTTCAGGAACCAAGGCAGCAACCCTTTGCTATACCTCGACCACCTCATCAGCCTATCCAGATGCCAAAGATAATGCCTGAAAACCAGTACCCAACAGAACACAGGTAAACAGGGTGGGGGCTTCCTCCCCAGTTGAAGAACGTTTGTCTTGTTCAAAGGCCTTATGATCTGACAGAGAGGGTCATATTGTGTTTGCTAATTCTATATCCCATTTCTTGTGTTCAAAATGGGTTTTCTATGTATGTGTGAGAGTCTCATGTCATCTTCCTCATATTCTCTTGTCCAGTTTGTCCCACAACAATTCCGTGAGGCAGGCTAGGCTGTGAGAGGAAAAATTGGTTGAAATTACCCAGTGAGGTGCTAAGGTTGAGTGTGAAAATGAAGCTGAACTTCTCAGGTTCTGATCTGCTGGCATTGCTGAAAGTGTATCATTATTTTGATACATCTGCCCAAAAACCCAGATTACCACCAGAAATCTTTTATTATCAGAATGAACACATTTTAATCTCTGTGTTCTCTGGTTGTTCGAGAAAGTTCACTGTGATTCGTTTAAGTTGGGAAATATATCTAAAATGAAATCAACAGTTCAAATTTCAGACCAATTTTTCCTACTTTCTTTTCCTTGTTCAATAGTTAGGAAAGCCAGCTATTTCTTGGACAGTACATATAGACTGATGTTGTTAGAGAGTTAATAGGCTGACTTTCTGAATAAATCATTTTAATCAATGGCCCATGGCCTTTTTCTTCACAATACACATTGTATTACATGTAATTTACTACATTTATTATTTGATTTTATTTAGAACTAGCAGGAAAATATGATCTTCATCTTATGAAATACTTATTGGTCATAACCAATAACATGTTTTTAATAGCCTGCCCTTCTGTGAAACTTTCAAGAGGCTTCACCATTTCAGAATGATAATCAAACAGACTGAAATAATTTCAAATATTATGTCTTGTTTGTCAAGACATATTAATACTAACAACCATAGTGACATTTACCATTGTTGGATTTTTCATGAAATTTACCCATTTTTTTTTACTTGGGTCTGCTTAACAAGTTCAGTGATTCAGACCTGGATATTCTTACTCAAATATGAGGCTGTGCTTTCAAAATATTCTAGGCTAACACGTGATGGAAAGACAAGACATGTTAAAGCTTAACAAGATGGGATTTCTTCCAGAAAAGAAATATTTATGACAAATCATCATCCAATCATATTTATGACAAATCTTCATCCAAGTTCCTTAAATAAACTTGGTTCCTCTCTATTGCCAGGACCTCAGGTTGCTTTTAGGACTGCCATCCATATCTCCCAGTCCCTGAGTTCCCAATGACCTTAAAGCTATTCGGCATGATTCCATCTGGAACTTCCTCTTCCTGCAGAAAGCATACCAGTGCAGTTCTAGAGTTACATTTGAGAAGGTTAGAAGGACACAGATCGGAAGTAGCATAATCTGGCCTGTCAGCTGCAGTAGATCATATTTCAAAGCTAAATTAAGGTCATGTGCCTCTGGAGGCTTGGGAAACAAATTGATTGATCACAATCACTTTTCAAGGTGCAAGGATGTGAACGGATATGGCTAGTTTACTACTGTAGCCTCCAGGGGTTCAAAACTAAGAATATTGGGATTTTGGTTGCATATTTGTTTAGTCTCCACTAAGGTTCACCCAGATTCCTAAAAACCAAGATAGCAGTTGCTGAACATATTTTTTGCAAAAACATAAGTTCTAACATTACTTTTTTTTTTAATGCCAGCATTTTGCTTTGTGAAGCATCCGGTTGTATTTGAAACAATAAAAATATTTTTTGGTGCACGTGGATGCAACCTCTGTGTATTCCATACAATCCACTAGCATTTTGGATCATGCATAATTTTTGCAATAAGTGATGGCTAAAACATGTATGTACTCCTTAGTTTTTGAGGTAGATTAGTAGCTACATATAATTTGGAATTATATAGACACATGCTTGCTTTTTTTGGAATGAAGTGCATATAAGTCAAACTTACACTCCTATTCCTTTGGCAAAAACATGCTGCTTGTTCCTTTCAGTGAAGACATGTTTGTCTAGATGGTCATGTTTGCTACAAATAAGTTAGTTCATTTCTCTTGATTCTGCATCCTTACACTGTCAGAAAATTTAGTTGTATCTACTGGTACCACTACTTTGATCCAACTCAACTGCTTTTCATCAAACATTAGACATCCAGATTTTGTTTTTAAACAAGATGAGAGGCAAATAAAGTAAATAAATTAGTATTAAACACTGAAAATCTAAGAATATCTTCTATCATATTATATAGTTTGACTCTGAGATTAAGGTATTTTCTTCGCAAATCTTATTCATCTTTGCCCTAATTACTGAAAAATATAGCTCCTATCCCTTACTGGGGCCTTTTCCTTTCATATAGGGTCTCTTACAACAGGACTTTTCTGTACTAGTGTATAGCTTTCGTTTGTAAATACCCTATATTTTCTTGTGCTAATAACAATAGTACTTAGACTTATCTACCACTTCACAGTGCTTTACAGCCCCCTCTAAGCGGTTTATAGAGTCAGCATATTGCCCCCAACAATCTGGATCCTCATTTTACCTACTTTAGAAGCATGGAAGGTTGAGTCAACCTTGCAGGCAGCCAGCAATCAGCAGAAGTAGCCTGCAGTACTGTATTCTAACCACTGCACCACTGCTCTTTCATTTATGCATTAAAAGTGTATCTGTGTCTGTGTCTGTGTGTGTATGCATGTATATGTGTGTCTATATATGTATATACATATGTATGTGTATATATTATATATATACACTCATATATATAATGGATTGTGTGCTTGTTTTAAAAATGGACAAATGTTAGGTCAAATTTACAACTGAGAAAGACAACATAAAAAGATAGGGTTGCCTGCAAAATGGGGAGACAAAGTTATATGTCCTCCATTTGGTCACGTTACCATTATATTTAACACTTTTTCTTTCAATTACAACAAGCTGTTGTTGCTACATTGCGCCCAGCTCTTATTAGTAAAAGTGGGCGATGAAGGGCCTCAACAGAAATTGTGTTTACCTGTTTACCAGGATTTTATTTGGATGCTGCCCATCTCACTATCAAACTCCTCTTGTAGGTAATTTAAATCAGAAGTAGTAGATCTAGATAAGTGTAATGATAATTCTCTCTCTTCTGTTCATTCTCCTTAAGGTTTCAAAGACAGCTGTCTGAACCTTGCCACCCATATCCTCAGCCAGGGCTTTCTGGAGACAACCGCCCTGTCTACCACCGGCAGATGTCAGAGCCTCTTGTCCCTCCTACTGCCCATCCTCCTCAGGGATTCAAGCAAGAGTATCATGACCCACTCTATGATCATGGGGTACCAGGTATTCCAGGTCCCCCAGCTCATGGATTCCAGTCTCCAATGGGAATCAAGCAAGAGCCCAGGGACTACTGCATTGATTCAGGTGAGGATTAAAATTGAATTCCTCCACACTGCATGAAAATTGAGACTTGTTCTTAGTCCTTAGTCTGTAGCACACAAAGCAGTCTCTGGTGTTCAGCAGCTGGCTAATGGGATATAAAATAAACCATGTTGCACCATTAATGCACAAATTGACAACTTTTCTTCCTCTGGGGCACCCACTGCCATTTTCTACCAGCATTTGTATATCTAAAACTCTCTCCCATTTTAGACTCATCCCAAATCATTTCATCACTTTTATTCTCAGTTACATTCACGCTGCTGAGGGCTCGTTGTTTAGCCCTTTGCAACCACCTACAACTACCTATGCAACAAACTCAGCACGTGTGAAACTCGCCTTGTGGAGGCCGCTCCCGCAAACCATAGCTACTGCACTGTTCCACCTGCCACTCCCCGTTGCTGGCTGAGATCAGCAGGCGAGGCGAGACGAGCCTCAGCCCTTTCACACATGCCTGAGTTTGTTGACAGGGCTGGGCCCGGCCTGGCATCACATGCCCCGACAGCTGGCCTTGGGCTCGCAGCTGCATGGATCTCTGCTCAATGCCATGGCTTCCTGCTCGGCTGCAAGAGCAATGGTAGGGTGGCGGCGTTGATCAGCGCTCCAGTCCACGTCGGGTGTGGGTAAGCACAGCCACCTCTGTGGCTGTGGGTCAGGTAGCATGGCCCCAGGGGCTGGAGGCAGACGACGATGAGCGCAGGGTATGTCGTCTGCACTGGCTGGCTGATCAATTCAACCCCTGAGAAGCTCAAACACTACATTAGTTGGGGCAGGGGCGACCCCCCCATCCATCCCCCATCTGCTTCCTGACTTGGTTGCAAAAGCAGCGGTAGCAGGAGGGCAGCTGTGGTAATCAGCTTGCGAGTGGGAGGCTGGCTGGGTGCGCTCGTGGAGAAAACCAGTGCTGCAACCCCAGCCTTCTCAGGTGGGGCTGAAATGGTTGTTTTGGAGGTGGAGGAGGCGCCTTGTGTGCCGGCTGGCTTCGGTGTTTCTTTGACCCCCGTCCCCATCCATCCCGGCTGTCCCCCGAGCCCCAGGGCTGCGAGCGCCTCTGCCCATTACGCAACCCGGAGCACAGGCATAGGTTTTGGAAAGACACTATTGCGCGCCCCTCGGCCCCCACCCAGCTTTTCTGGGTTGCTGGACAAGGGTCCCGCCCCTTCTGGACCAGCCTGTCCATCAACAGGCTAAGCTGGGCCACCTGAGGACCGGAGCAAATGCCTTTCCGGTGCCTGCCCTCCATGGGGTGGACCACGTGGGCCCTCTTGCTTGCCCTTCGGCCCAATTTGCCCCACTCAAATCCCTCCAGAGCTCCCCCCCCCATGCAGCTACCCATGCCAACGCGGGTCCTGTTCCCCTTTAGCATGAAGGGACATGGGAAGAAGGCTGGAAAGCCAGCAGAGGCAGGTTTCCGGCTGAGATCAGCAGGCCGGATTCAGTGCTCCAAATGCACCCCTGCCGCTCGGGAGGAAAAGAGGGAGAGGAAGTACTGCAAGGGAGCCCATTCCTCTCTCTCTTCTCCTCCCGGGTGGCGGTGCATTCAGCTCACCAAGCGCAGCAGGCGACAGGAAGTGGCATGTGGGACACTGCGGTAGCTACCGTACGGGTATGGCTTTTTGAAAGCGTTCTCCAAGGCCATTCCACGTGGATGGCTGGGGTGTGAGACATTTCCCCCCACTTTCACCCTCTGGCCTCAAGCTCACATTGCACGTGCATGGCAAGCAACCCAAGAAAATGGCGGGGATCGGCTGCGCGTGCGCTTCAAAGGCCTTATTTTAGGTGGGGCCTTACTTTACCACGTGAGCTCAAACCCCGGTTGAGTTTATTTTCAGGACATGTCCTATTTAGGGGGAAACACGGTAATATAGAGAACTATAGAAAAAAACAGTTGTTATCCTAATATACTTGTTCTAGCCAGTGTACCTACTTCTCCTCCATCTGCTAAATTGGATTTCCCCCCCTGCTGTTTCTCTCCATCCCTCTGGTGAAATTGAGAAAAGAAAAGTCGCTTTTTGTAGCAATGTTTAACCTAGTTAGCATATAAGACTATATTTTTCTATCTTGTGAAAAGAGGCATTCAACAAATGTAGTCTGATTCAAACTTACTCTGAAAAGCCATTACCCAGAGGGAAAAGCAGACAGGCAATTCTGCACTTTGTGTGCAAAAGCTCTTCCATCTTCTGTTTGCCATAGAGAATCTCTGAACTTGTAGCTGACGTTGGGTTATCTCTAAACACTCACCTTGGGCCAAGCGGATGGGAAGGAATTCTGGTTAGGTGTTACTTGCAGCTGTTCTGATGCAAAGCTGACTACATTGCTACAAATCTCCTTAGGTCTAAAAATATCGGGACCTCTTAGAAGCTAAGTGGAACAGATGGCAGAAGATCTAAAGTTAAAGGATTTTTTTTCTCTTCTTTCCCTGCTTCTCATGTGTTATCAGGTGGAATGCAAAACATGAAGCCAATCTTTTAAATGTGCATTTTGAATACCATTTGCCAATCTATTCTGCAGGTTCATAAATATTTCTTCCAGGGGCTGTTGAAAAGGGATGCAGGAGGCTTTGCCTTCTGGGGAAAGACAGCTGCAGTAGGGAGGCAGATTGTATTACTACTTCCAGGAATAATATGACACACCTGATTTTCAAGGGACTGTGCTATATATTATTCACAGATCCAAGGTATCTTCTATTTAGATATTGATTCATCATGATTCAGTGCAATATCCCAGTAGGTAAATAAACTAAATAAACTAAGCACCAAGGGAGGAAGGTCAAGTACTTCTTATCACAGGCTTAAAATTTTGTGGCTCTGAAAATATGGAGGTATTATGGGAAAAAATGAAGTCCAGATGCATAAAATGCATTTCTAATTAAAAAGATCAGATAGAAGCTAATGGGAAAGATCTCAACTTGAAAAACCAATACTGATTAAAGTAAACTAGTATTACAGTAGATAAATCCAATGGTTTGATTCTGCATAAAAAGTGTTTAAACCTTCATTTGTTTTTCTTGATCATGCATGAAAAGTTGAAAACCAGTGTTTGAAACATGATTTCACTATTAAATATTCACATCTCTGGCTTGGATATATTTTACAATTTTGCTTATGAGAAGAGTTTGCTGACATCCAAGGAATGTTAATAAGTGAAAGTTGAGATTAGGGGAATTTTATTATTGTTGGTTTTGAGAAAATATGAATTATTAATTACAGGAATTGCTTCCGAACATCTATTTGTGCCATAGTGCCACTCAGATATTCTGTATGTTAGCCAAGTGATGGATTAAACCAATTAGCCTGGGTAGAGCTTCAATAATTTGAACCTTAGTGTACTCCTACAGCTAATTAGTAATATTGGAGGTTGGGGTTAGAGGTACTATGGTAAGAGAAAGATCTTTTCAGAACAGGCTTAAATACAACACATACCTGATGCCATCTGAAGTTTTTTTAAGTATTCATCTGAATGGTGTCTAAGGGAAGGTTCACCAGAATCTAACATGTACTCATTTGGGTACACAGATTGCCTGATGTAACTTGCAAAGCCAGACTATCCTGCTGTTTCATTCCATTTCTTTTGGTTGGAAGTTGGTTGATTCTCGTATCTTTCAGAAGTGTTATTGTGCGGTCCTATTCATTTTTATTTGAAATGCACCATATAACTTTCTACTGGGCTTTCCTTCAAGTAAACATGGACATCAGTATTTTCATGGGAACAGGGTATCTTTTTCTTCGATGATTCAGGAAAATGCTTAGGAATTGGGCAATGATGTTTAATAGTATTTCTCTAAGTAGAGAAGAAATGCTTAGATTTACCGTTTTTATACACACGGTCTTTTCTGCCTACTACTTCACTTGAACAAGAATTGAAGTGTGTATAGTTCATTCTGGAATTTACTCAGGCTTCAATTCTTTTTCTTTCTTTTTTTTTAGAAGTGCCTAACTGCCAATCGGCGTATGCTACAGGAGGGGGATACTTTCCCAACAACCATGATGGTAAGCAGTCACATTGATGTACTCACAAAGGACAATTTAGAGTAACATGGGATATTATAATCAAATGCTACATAATTCTACAGATACTAAGAGAATGGGGAATGTTGTTCACCTCTAGTTATGCATTGTTACTGGTGGACAAATGTGATTAATCTTTTAAGGCGTACTCTAAGTAGAGATATTACATGATTTACTTTCAATGAAGAAAACTGTTCCTGGTCTTAGGGAGATAGAAGCTTTGTTCAAGTTAATAAATAAATGATATTTATGTGTCATTGTAATTGAAATTCATGTCTGGTGATTTATACATGATTAAAAGCAGCACACAGCAAATATTTGAATGCATAAAATTCCAGTTTAGATGGGAGGGGGAGAGAGATGCCATGGAAAAGAAGCAACTGCAATTAAGAAAACTAAGAAGCACATTTTTTTTCTGCAGCATCCCTCATATCATAGGAAACCACATAAGAGGGTCTCTTATGTTGACTTTTTTTTTAAAAAATGAAGAAAAGGTGGGGTAGCAAATTTAGAAATAAAGGGAGAAAAAGAAGTGATGGGTGTGGGGAGAAAAAGAGTGTTGTCTAACTACTCATAATTGGCCAGCAATACAGGAAATATGTAGGAGAGGTTATTCCACAGAAATCTGCACATTTCTTTGGAGTGATTCAGTTTTAGCAATTTAGATATTTGGCAAGTTTAATGCAATCTGAGCACTTCAAAGGTTACTTCTTTTTAGAACAGCTTAATTGAAATCACAGATTTGGGTCAGGTTCATTCAATTAGTAGGAAGAGATTTGGGGAAATGTTAACCCATAAATATGTTTTATAACACTAGTGGGCTCTGCTGGATTGTACTGTTTGTTCCTCCCAGTCTAAATAGGAGACTGGGGACTGGCAAAATCTATGTAGGTGATGCACTCTATTTGAAGTACTTTAGTCTCAAGGTACTGAGGATGACACCTATCCTCTGCGAGCTGCATTGGTTGCCAGTGGTCTTCCGGGTGAAATTCAAGGTGTTAGTAACAACT
>JANHGC010004344.1:501164-511752 GCA_027560395.1 Boaedon fuliginosus | reverse complement strand
ATGTCTGTGCTCTCAATATACCAGTGTGGCTATATTTTAAACTATTAATTCTTAAGCAAATACCTTATATATGAATGTTTATAACATTATTCTACTTTAATATGATGTATATTAAGATTAAAAACAGAAACACAAACTGATAATTTCACTGCAATTATGTTTTGTAGTAGAGGCCATATATTCTCCAAAACATTAAAATTCAGATTGCATAATTGTACTGCAGTGCAGATTTTTAAAAGCTAATAAACGTAGTCTTGGATCTTTTATCTAGAGAAATAACTGAAAGTATTATGTTCATTTCAAATCAAATTTTTGAATGGTCTCTTGAGAACTTATTTCCTGTGTTGTTAAATCTTTGTTTCACATATTTATTTGTTTAAGTCTTAATGATAATCTGTTTGAGTTTCACAAATACAAGTAACAATTCTGAAATACTTAAAGTTCAGCTCTCAAGCAAAATATACAAGAAAGGTTTCTGCCTTTAATCCCTAAGGAAACACAATAAGATAATTAGTACCTTGTCCATTTAATTGTCAGGAGCATAACTTTTTTGTGTAAAATATGTGGAAGTTATTTTTTACACATTTACTTATAGGAGGAGCACTGTAAACATACGTCTTCCTGATATTTATGGAAGCGTAAAATGCATTACTGTGTAAATGTAGATAATGTATTCATTTTTTGCTCGTTGTATGTGAAGTTTATTTATTTTATTTATTTATTTTGTTTTATACCCTGCCTCTCTTCCTCTCTTTCGAGGTGGCTACACTTGATGAAGACAAACAAATGAAAGTTTTGTCCAGATAAGTGCTGCTTCAATTAAAGGCATATGAAGAAATAAGATTAAATCTGTGTTGATGAGGTTATATTAATTGAGATTCTGCAGTCTACATGCAAGCCTGAATCTGATGACCAGGAGGAGATATCAGATCTGGGGAAAGTGAAGTAAGCTTTAGTTACAATTTACGCTTTAAAAACGAATCCAGAATGATACAACCAGATCATTGACTACAGATGATTGTTAGAAGCATGATGTGACTTCCTTGATAAAAAAAGCTCCATTGCTTTCAAGGCAAAATTTTAAAACAACTCTGGCAACAGGCAGTAGATTAAATCTAGGCTAAACAAACTTCAGTCCAGAGGGATCTACTTTACATTCCATTAGAATCCTTAATCCATCAATTGAAGCCAAATTAAAAATAATAGTGCCAATAGGTGGAGATATAATAAAATTTAAGGAAAAAGATGCCTTTGGACAAAAACATAGCTGAGTATCTATGAAAAGTAACAGACTCAATGTCACACATCTTTTTACACAAAAAAATGCCACACTGGTTATTTCCCTCTTATTTTCTACAACTAATTTCTATTGGAAAATCTTACTGTCACTATCATAAGATGCCAGAAATCCAAGTGATAGCATCAAACATTCTAACTATAATCTTATTATAATATATGTCTTACTGCAAATTTCTGGTTTAAGATGAGATGCCTTTTGAAATATGATACAAATTATTTATCAGGCTTTAGATGACTTCTCTGCCCTAGAAACGGTCTAGCAATATAATTCCATATACAAAGAATGTTTGAAAATTGCTTGACCAATTAGAAAATCTGAACAAGTAGCCATCATTTGAAACTCTTCTTTTAATTAAATTTAATTTAGTTAATTTAATCTGTGATGCCATTACATGACAGACTGCAGGTGCTTTCATTAAATTCTGGGGACCCTGCCCAAGGGCTCCCGTTGTTTACGAGATTACACTAGATTTATGTCTCTGATTTTCCCACATATTCTTCACAAGAAACTATTTCATATTCTTATGTCTTGGTGTAGAACATAACTGAATAACTGAATGGCTAAAGCCTATCCAACCATGAAGGAAGGATGATCACAGCGGGCTCAAACATGTCACTACAAGTCCAGAAATGTTGTTTACATTCAACGTTTCTTAGCAATCTGTTGCTTATTTTCTTACTAGATATTTCATACATAGAAAGACCAGTCAAGCTTACAAAAAAGTACATAAACAGAGGTACCATGTACATCTACATGGTAATAAAATCAATCAATTTTATGTATCACAAAATTGAGAAGTGGGGTTGTTTTTATTTGTGGTCTTTTCTGTGAAAAAGACTAACATTGTATTTCTTTGGAAAATTATATATGCCATGATACAATTTAACATGCAGGGAAATTTTCTGCTTCTTTATACAATGAATGCACATTCCTTAGTTAACTTACAGTACTTCACTACTTGACAACTCTACTTCTGAAAAACTAAGAAATGTATTTATACATCACACTAAATATGATTTATTAAGTAATGCTGTATTAAATAAATATTATAGATAGGTTCAGATAGCACTGTTGTTTATAAACCATGGTTTATAGCAATAGCACTTAGATTTATATACCACTTCATAGTGCTTTACAGCACTTTCTAAGCAGTTTACAGAATCAGTATTTTGCCTTCAACAATCTGGGTTCTCATTTTTACCAACCTCAGAAGGAGGGAAGGCTAAGTCAAACTTGAGCCAGTCAGGATCAGACTCCTGGCAGTGAAAAGAGTCAGCCTGCTCTACTGCATTCTAACCACTGTGCCACCACAGCTCATCCTTATAAATCACAATGATTGGGTTTGCATAACAGTAGGCATACTACCGTATATCTGGGATGCAGAAATCTGGATGATACTAAAGAAAGCAGGTAGAATGTCTATGGCTCTTTATTGCCATATAATGAATGTCTGGGGCTTTGCAAGCCGGATGCAATAAATCTGCACAATATGCTAAACCAACAGTGAATAAACCCTATTTTGATTTAATACAATGTGTGAACCTGTCTAAATGTCAAGCAAACTGACAACTGGAAAATGTACATGTCATTAGAAGCAAATTACAGTTAGTCAGTATGAATTATGGAACAGAATCACTGAAATGTACTAGAAATTTTATCAGAAATTATTAGAAATGAGGACTTCAGGTATGCATTTTTACACCTGAGATGCATGATGTATCATGTACTTATATTGCTACATATCTCACCTAATCCTCAAATAATTCTTTTTTTTTTTGCCCCTTCCATTCAACCATGTCTGATTCTCAGAGATTGCTTGACTAGGCCCTGTAGTTTTCTTGACAAGGATTTTCAGAAGTTGTTTGCCATCCTAGGGCTGAAAAATTGACTAGCTCATGTTTTCTGACCTGGCTTTGTGCTTAAAGTGAATGTAAAACTCAGTCACCTGGTTTCTTGCCTGATACCTTAACCACTGCACCAAACTGACTCTCAAATAATTTTAAAGTAATAAGTATATATAGATAATATAACAATACTAATAGTATACATATTGTGCAGATCAAGTATGTTTTAGCAGAGGACAGGTATCCATCTGTCATGGATATTTTGCTATGGTTTCCTATACAGGTCAGAGCATTTCATTCAATTGCCTAAATGATAATTTTCAATCTCTATATCGAAAGAACATACAAGAGGATCTTCATCAGAGAAACAACAAAGAGATATATAAACAAAAGTTTTATTTATAAGATTAAGAAAAATAAGAAACATTGCCCTCTGCCGTCCAAATAAATTATTTACTTTCCATATGTATATAAACATATACACATATACATATACACCCACCCACACAATTCCCAATATTGTAGAACTGGAAAAAAAGCTGAGTTAGCCAATTAAGGGATTTAAGTTTAGCTGGAAACAGCTGAATCAAATCCTTGATTTGAAATTTGAGGTTAAATTAACCCTTTTATCTTGGTCAACCATGTCACCAGATAGATCAAGGAACCGGGAGATTGACCAACATTTTTTTTTACCCACAGCCAAGTCAAAAGAGAAGGCATGCCTCTAAGTCTTACCAGATGACATCATTTAATAGAGGGCCCTTGCAGCATGATCCTCTTATCTGATTTGGTGGGATAAGCAGGTATCCTCAGGATGATAAACCTGAATTGTTCCTAGAAGACGAGGAGTCAGCACAGCTTGTGCAATAATGACCCAAGCAGATCTTGGAATACATTGGGAGCTATTTAACAACATTAAATTCAGTGATGAAAAAGGTAAGGTTCTACATTTAGGCAAGAAAAGCAAAATGCACAGGTACAATATATGTGGTACCTTGCTCAATAATGGTGACTGAGAGAGGAACCCTGGAGTCCTAGTGGACAATCACTTAAATAGGAGCCAGCCGTGTGCTGCAGCTGCCAAAAAATCCAACACAGTTCTAGGCTGCATGAACAGAGGGATAGAATCAAGATCTCATGAAGTGTTGATACCACTTTATAATGCCTTGGTGAGGCCCCACTTGGAATACTGTGTCCAATTTTGGTCACCACGGTGTAAAAAAAAAAGGTTGAGACTGCCAGACATATTGTCTGATGTTGTGCTGTAAATTACAGGTTCTATTAATATGTGTTTAAAAGGGTGAACCTCAATTCCCTTGATTCTACCATGTCAGGAAGAAGAGAAGTATTATGGGTTATGTGTTGAGCTTGTATATAGTTTGAGAGGAAGCTCCACCTCGTTGCAGTAGATCAGAGTTATCAGAGAGAGCAGTTAGTGGCGTAGTTGCTGTAAAGAAAGAGAAAAGAATGTTATTATTATTATGCTTGTTAAAAATAAAGCTTTGAATATTTTTGTCAACATCGCCTCAGAGCATTATTAATGAATAAGATCAAGATGATCCAGAAATATGCATAACAGGTTCAACAAAGAGAACATGGTCAGAACTGCTTCTTAAATCAGACTTAACCATCTCCTGCTTGGGCAGGGGGTTGGACTTGATGACCTACAAGGTCCTTTCCAACTCTGCTATTATTATTATTATTATTATTATTATTATTATTATTATTATTATTATCATCATCATCATCGTTATCATCGTTATCATTATCATTATTATAGAAATTTATTGCTTTCTTTGACAACAAGCCTAATAGATATTCCTCTAGTCTTTGCTCTACTTTCTGAGTGTGTGGGAGTTGGGAGACTTGACATCATCAAAATCAACTGACTGCTTCAGTTGCTCCTGTGTTTGATCATTTAGGTAACTCTTGGTTTGTATCTCCTGAGGTTTACATTGTACAGTTTCTGCTGGAGCCTCTTCCTCGGTGTCTGAGGTCTGGGTCCCGACCCTCATTATGTTTTTGACACTTTCCTTTATATATTTTTTTTGTAACACTTTCAAACCCTTCAGAAATGCCCATGTAGTTCATCCAAACTTTTTTTTTACCACAGTTATTGATAGTAGCCTGCTTCTGATCGCAGGCTGTGCCAGCATAATCAATGAGGAAGCATATAGTGACTGACCTTTAATAATCCATCATGATGTTTCTTTGTTGACACAGAGGTCCTTGCAAGCCTAGTTACAAAATTCCCTTATGTACTGTGCCTTGAAAGATGTTAGTATTCCCTGATCAAGAGATTAGATAAGAAACATTGTTTTTTAGGACATGAAAATAGCTTCTATGTTGGGGTGGGCATTTTCTAATTTTTCATAGCATTCTGAGGTAAAACAGTTGTGGAATCAATCCCAGATTATTTTGGGTGTCATCCCTATTTTTTGCTCCATCTCTAATGGAATGGCATATAGTTCAAGTTTTTCCCTTTGTTTGTGGATTTGGGGCTTTTGATATCATTAGGGGTTTGCACCTTGGCATTCATACAGAATAGTAAGGTTGTACAGTCTTGAAAGATTTAAACCAAGGGTCTTCGTAGGTTATTTATATTATCCATTTGTCAACAATCTTGAAAAGCAAGCCAATGTCATCAATGTTGAAAACCTGTTCTTTCACTTAACTATTTTCTTGTATAAACACTTATTGGTTACTCTTTAAATTCTTTTGCAGACTTCTGATCTGCAGAATTTGCATGTTGTGATGGTTTATAAGAATGATTAATGGAGACAGGACGAAGGACTGTAAACAAGGTAACTGTCATGCAAGAGGTATCTCAGTCCAGAAACAGAAAAGGGGTGTGGGAAGCATATAAAAATGGACCTTTTAGTTTTCTGGAGACTAAAAGTAAAAATAAGTTTAGGCTTGAAAGATTTTGCTATCATAACCTCACCATAAATGTAGTATTAATATTGATGACTTATGCTTCTTATCTGGACTACCTCAAGAACATTTTTCATTTTTTATGCATCAGACACATAGATATTATTTTAGCAGTTTCTGGAATGGCCTCGTGTACAGATCAATGAATTTCCTCTTCCTTTTTTGGCATACTTTATACCATATTGTCGATTCATTAATATTGAATTCACAGCCAACAACACTGTAACTCATGCATGATCAAAGCTTATCTAGCATACATATTTTCTCTATGAAGCACATCACAACCTGCTTCAGCAAAATAGGCTTGAGGGCCATTTTGATCAGCAAGAACACCAGACAAGACACATGCAGAACAGCAACCCAAGATTTTAACTACCTTGTATATATGTGCAAATTACCCTCAAACACATCATATGTTGTCATAACCACTTGTTGTGTGATCATGAATGATAGATCTTGACCTTAGGAAACAGCCACATGCCATAGGTTTCTTGATGAAATCAGGTACAGCTTTATTGCTATTCCAAGTAAGTTAAGGTTTGTCTCCTGGGTGCAAGCAAGTAATCCAAAGAACTGGACACATATGGCTCATGCATGCCCTTATATACCAGGGGTGCTACATCTCCCCCTACAGGTTAACAAGTGCAGCAGATGACAGCTGCTGCCGCCCTGGTGGCACATCTGGGAGCAGAGCCAGGAACGTAATTTTACATGACATATGTGTCAATTTTGGTTTAAAAATAAATTTTAATAAGTAGGCAAATTTGCAGATAGGGAACATGCAAATAATTAAGGTTGCCTGTACCCAAAGGAAGCCTAGCAATAGTACAATTTAGTAGCACTTGGTAGTGTGAATTATTTTTCATTTTCTATTTAGAGAACACCTGTATTAAGAGCACTATGTTACGTAGGCTGTTGAGAAAGTTCTCATGGCAACTTACAGAGCACTCTTGACAGTAGCAGTAATAATAATAAAAGCTAATAGAAATTATCTAAAGCAAAATACGCATTGCAATTATTATAGCCCAGGAATACTACACTTTATATGAAATGAAACTATCCTGAGCCTATTGCCTGACATTTTTTAAGCTTAGTTGCAAAGCTTAAAACAGATATCTTTCTAACTGAACTAGAGCTGCTTTATCATATTCTATAATATATATTGCAAAAGTCATAATCATTCTTATAGATAAGGATTATTTTTTAATCAATTGTCACATAGTTGTAAAGCCATTCTAACTAACCTTTTTTTTAAAAAAAAATGATTTTAGTTGCATGGGGCTCATGAAAAAAATGTTTCCATTTTTGAGCAATAATTTTTTTCACTTTATGTAAAATAAATTAACTACCAGAGATCATTAAAAGCAATAGTAATAAAGATAAGAAATTATTCCATATAACTAGAGCATTACTGTCCTGCAACGGAAAGCAAATATTCTTGATGAGAGTTAAGTGTTATTTTTTTCTCCAAGATGTATTAATTGTATGAGATCTATCCTGACTTTCCATTATACTATTGGTAATGAGCAAAAAGAAGGTTTTGGTATATATTTTCTAATTTCATTTTATCAAGCAATATTGATGATAAGAATATGCAATATACAATATATAAATGAAATCAGAAATGTAATTGAGTAAATAGGTAGAAAGAACTGAGCCCTAAGAAATGAAAAATATATACCCATAGATGTACTGTACATGAGTCAAGAGATTTTGATACAACAGATGCTTTTAAGGAGGAGGTATTCCAGAGAAACTGATTTACTAGAGAAAAGCCAAGTCAGTGAATTCCAGAAATCAATGGGGATGGGGAGAGAGAGAGAGAAGAGAGAGAGAGAGAATATTACAGCTACTGTATTGAGCATGTGTACATTGATGACTTGGTTATCTGTCAGGCATAAAAAACTGCTCCACATGTGAAGGTTCAAATGGATTTATTTCTAAAAGCCTATGCACAGGAATCATTTCAACTAATAGTCAATGTTTAGAAGTAGGTAAGAGTTAATTGCAATCAAAGGAAGTTGAATGTTTTCTTAGGGCTACATAATGATTCTAAGATGAGCCCTCTTTTTATTCCTTCCCTTGGCTCTGCCAGTCCTTTCCCTACATCATCCTTGATGATATCCATTACCTTAGCCATGATCAAAAGGTAATCAGCAGACTATTTTGCTGACAAGGTACTTCTCCTTTAGCCTTCTCTGCCATTGTCCCTGCTCTGTGGAACATTCTTCATCCAGAAGTGAGGTGGGATCCTCACTCTCCTGGCCTTTCAGAAGGATATGAAAACATGCCCCTGTGACCTTATTTGGTGCTGACAGGGGAGAATGCAGCTATGGGGCTTTTAACACCCTGAAAACATCTCCACTTTTTAATTAACTTTAACACTGATTTTTAGCTCATCCTTGCATTTATAACATGTTTTAATATTTGGTTTGTATACTGCCCAGGGTGCTTCTGTGAGGGAGATGATTTTAAATTTTGATCAATAAAATAAATAAATACTTGGTCTGGTATTTCCAAACAACTAGCAAGAATGACAAGATTTTTTCTTTTCCTGTAACTGCCATAAATGCCCAAGATAATGAATGCTGTGACATGCCTCATTGCTTGCCACTGTTTGCACTGTAGGTTCCATATGCTTGTAGTTGATTCACTACTTTAAGCACATAGGCAAACCAGAACAACAATAATAGCACCACAATAATAGTCTTGACTGAAACATTTTTCTAAAACCCACCATATCCCATTGTTATGTCTGTACTAGTTATATTTACTGGAAATTGTTTAAAAAGTGTCTCCAATGCATGGAGGAACATTTACGTTTCATTATATTCTGAGAAATTCTATAGCACAAAACAATACAGAGTATGCCAAAGTATAGCTGTCTTCTTACTCCATCTCTAAAGTTTCAATTTCCTTCCAAAACACATCTTGTTAACACTTCCAAAAATGAGACAAATGCATTGTCTTGATATCAAGAAGAGTTGCACCTAATACCTTTCTGCACATCATAAACATTACATAACTGCCTGAATGAAAAAATGTGGCATCTTTATCCCACATGACTTGAATTGCAGTTTCTTCTTAGCTACAGTTGTCCAAGTTTAGTTTGTTTTCTTATTACCTGAAATGCTTTATTTCTGATAACGAAGGTCCAACTGTCTCAACTAATAAAATTCAAAGAAGGTTAGTGTTTTCTAAAAGTGTCTGGATATCTGAAAAATAGAAGAAATGCAGTTGCTAGCCTTAATCTGCATTGATTAAAACACAGATGGTCTTAAATCATTAAAATAATTCAGGGTTTGTAATTGATAGAGGTCAGAACCCATATAGAAGAAACACTTCCTATATACAGTGAAATACTCTACTAATATGTTCAAACAAATAAAAATAAAATAAAAATCATTTCAGGAAGACTGTGTTTAAAAATATTTGCTTGCATGTCACCGAACTCATTTAAACTTAACAAATAATTTATCACATTGTATTTTTGAAGGAAAATATTTGCTTATTAATATTTCTTGGAACCAAGAATTTCTGAATTATCCAACAAGTATATGTACATCCTGTGGTAAGCTGGTTGCAAATTCAAGAAGCCAATTCCCCAAGGGTACCGTCAAGAAGACTGCTTGGTGAAATATCAACAGAATACCTTCAGCTTCTATCCAATACCTTTTAAACTGTCTTATTATTGATCTTTCAGGCAGTAGTGAGGAGAGTAATAAGGGGTAATTTCTTTCCTACATTAGGAAGTCAATGAGAAAAATATTTGCCTTACAGTTCAATAGCTTTATTTTACTACTTGCATTAAGAAATGGATAACCATAAACATGTACTGATGGTATCACACAGATGTAAGGATAATTTTACACAACATTTCTCTTGAATGCGATGGAAATGAATCTTTCAATGTGTTCTAAAATCTTAATCATAGTTTTTCTGCTCTTTTCTTCTCTTATCCAATGGTTGGATTAGTGCCTTTTGGGCTAAAGGAAATATATTTCAAAATGACAGCATGTATTATAACAACCATAATTTGCAAAATTGCGCACATATTTAGTACAGAGTTTATTACAATTAGGTATTTTTTTCTCACTAGCATCTTGATTCCACATTCATAGATTAGATGTCTTCCATACTGTCCTTTCTGTTGAGACTTTATTCCCAGTACCTATAAACCACTAAAATAAACAGCTGTATCAGTATTTTGCCTCTTTATCCAAATGTCTGAAAAATGATTTTTAAAAAAACCATAATCAGTCATTAAGATCAAGAATCTAAATTGTATCTATTTTTTTAAAGATGACACTTAGCGACTGTTTGTTCTTGTATACAAACATTAGATGACATGAGTTTAGCATATTGGCTGGATTGATGGGATAAGGAAGGTATATTTTTTCTGAATCATGTTTTATTTATTTATTTATTTATTAATTAAATTTATACCCTGCCTCTCTTCACCCGAAGGGAACTCGAGGCGGCTAACAATACAATTTAAAAACAGTCCTAT
>JANHGC010004344.1:481773-501064 GCA_027560395.1 Boaedon fuliginosus | reverse complement strand
TGTTTGGCCGCCTCGAGTTCCCCTTTTGGGTGAAGAGAGGCGGGATATAAATCAAATAAATAAATAAATAAATAAACAGCATAAAGGCTTTAATACAGAATATTTGGTCCACAGGTAGTAGAATGGAGGACAGGACCAATGTGATGTTTAGACTATTACTAAATATTCAAACTATAACATATTCCTGAATTTTTCTGTTATACATTCTCATTGTAATCCTAGGCCTTATATAGTATATCTATACGATATAGTATATAGTATATGCTATCTTATATAGTATATATATATGTCTGACTGAATAGATTTAGGGCAACCGTGATAAAGGGATTTTTATTTTGAAGTTTTTCTCCCTTAGTAACTTTGGAGATATTGCTTTGATATTAAGTTGTAAATGTTAATATGCAAATAATTATTAAATCAATTAATAATTTTCATTCTCTCCTTTTTTACAAAGAGGTATGTTCACTGTTTTTTGTAGAGTGGCTTCCCTAGTTAAAGGCTGATAATGGTTCTAGGAAAGTCAGTTTGGTGTAGTGGTTATGGCATCAGGCTAGAAACTGTGGGACTGTGAGTTCTAGTCCTGCCTTAGAAACAAAAACAGATGTCCTTAGGCTACTCATTTTCTCCAAGTCCTATGAAAGAGGCAATGCAAACCATTTTTGAAAAAACCTTGATCAAATGCCTGCAAGCTGTAAGAATCTAAATAGGAGAGAGCAGGCTGAAGTTAAACCCAACAAGACAAAGTTGCTACCTGTACATTGGGGTTTTTTATCAGTACCAATGTGATCCTAGGAGAGACACTATGCATTAAAACCAGGTCTTTTAATCTTTGAACACATAGCTCCTGCTTCAACAGCACTTGGAAGACATGGCTGAAACGGTCTGTAGGAGGTTAGCACCCACCTCTCCCCCTACAGAAGTGAAATATTTTGGGACACACTATAAACTCAACCCCACCTTTGTTAAGGGGCCATCTACCTCCAGGAAGAGCTATCCAATGAGCCATTAAAGGCCTGAGCCAGTATTCTGCATAACAAAGATATACCTTCTTCAGGCAAAACCATAACAGGATTAGCCCTCTCAGACCCAAATAAGAACAAAACCATAATAGGAATAGCCCAAAGCCTTTCATTGCATCAGTCAGCAGGATTCAACCAAGCTTGGCACCCAGACAGCCTACATTGCTAGCTATGACCTCTGACAGCAACCAATCATAATGCATTTCTTGCCACAGATACAGGGGGCAGGTTCAAAGCCCAACAGAGGGCATAAAACCCAGGGACTCTCAGTGGCTCTGCCCTTTTTTTAAACCAGGAGCTCCAAGGAATGTGATCCTATCCACCATTAAACCATCTTTCCAAACAGCCTCCATGTTTCCAAAGTGTTTTCCCCACTTGGAACTGAACCCAGAAAGATACTTCTTCCAACAGGTCTATACTCTATAGTCAACTTTAGTTTTATGCCGATTGTGAATTTCTCTGCAGCAAAAGGACCTGGTAACAGCAACTTCTGTTCTCATTACTACCTGGGTTAGACTACTGTACTGCAAAGTACTTCAAATAAGGCTGTCTCTATAGACTACTCACAAACTACAACCGTTCCGAAAGAATGGTCCACTATGCATGCTTGAATTCTATTAAGACTCATTTCTTTGAACATCTGGTCCAAAATGCAGCATTCATTTATTGATTGGTACAGATTAAGAGCATGTAATATATGCATCCTCTGGAACAGAACCAGCACTGGCTTCCTGTGGTGCTAGACTGGTACTTTAACATACCAAAATGGCTCTTTTAGCAGATTTTAGCTTAAATTTGTCTTACAGTCCTATGTGACTTGGCACCAAAACATTTCTAAGACTATTTCTCTAGTTTCGATTTGTAAACCATGAGAAAATCTCCTAGTGCTCTCCCACTTCTGCAAAGTACTAATTTTCTATTGCTGCCTTGGTGTACTGGATTAGCCTCTCTCCCTAGCCTAGAAATTTGATCAGCTTCTCAGTTGCTTTCTGAAAAATATTAAAAACAGCATTATTGTAGCCAATAATGAGGTTGACTCAGCCTTCCATCCTTCTAAAAGGTCGGTGAAATGAGGACCCAGATTGTTTGGGGGCAATAGGCTGACTCTGTAGCTGCTTGGGGAGTGTTGTAAAGCTCTGATAAGCAGTATATAAAATCTGAGTGCTGTTGCTACCTGTTGTAAACCGCCCAGAGTCCTTCGGGAATTGGGCGGCATAAAAATGTAATAAATAATAAATAAATAAATACTTGGGGTATGTAGACATGCCATCTATTTTATCAATGTTCTAATTGTTTGTATGTTAAGTGCTGCTTGTCTTCGTTTTATTTGTATATAATTTGTTACTTCTACTGATTACACAGTGAACGTTATATTGCATTGTTTGCCGATATGGTGTGAATCGCTGAAGTCTCTTCTGCTGCAGCAGGTTTGAATAGCGATTAAATTACATCCTATCAAACACACCCACCAAAACAAATGCGAAAAACAAGTTCCATGATTCTTCCCATTGGACAGTTGGGAGTAATAGCCTGTGCGTGGGGAGGATGGGAAGCGCCTGTCTAGCTTCTGGGGTTGAAGTCGTCGTCATGTCTTTCTCTGACCTTTTTCACAACTGCGTTACTTGCCATAAAAGGTAATTCTCGTGTTTAACACCTAAAGTATTCCTATGGGCTGCACAAGGAGCTATTTCTAACCCGAATATAAAGGGTAAATGGACGGTAGACAATTTCGTTTTAACAAGGCTCCTCGCACAAAACATACCCAAGACGAGTAGAGGCCCCACCCGAAGGAAGGAAGGAAGGGAGGAGCCGGAGCCGTAGAGAAAGGAAGAACGAGCGAGGCAGTGGACGCTCGAGCAAGTGGGCGGGGCTTTGGAAACGCCGTCATTTCCTCTGCGGAGAAGGCTAGCGGAGAGACGGTTTGGCGTTAGAAACCGCGGTTGGCGTCCAGAGCTCCTAAACGGGAGAATGAGCGACAGCGGGGAGCAGAACTACGGCGAGCGGGTAATATACAGTGCTTGGGAGCGCGGTTTAAGCAGCCTGATTAACTAAAGGAGAAAACACGCATTTTCGGGGGTTTTTTTCTTTTAAAGAAAAAGCATCTTGACTTCCCTTCCCTTTTCTCTGGGACTGGCGTGGAGCTAGGAGGAAAGACATTGGCAAACGGCGGTTCCTCCGGCCTAACGTCCCCTCCCGTCTTCGCCTGAATCGTCTTGATTTGGCGCGAGAAAATGGCCCACCGTTTCCTGTAGAGACGGCGCGCTGTGACGTGGAGCTCTATGGTGAGCCCCTCTTTCGACGCCATCTTGGGCAGTTGACCCGCAGGAACGCGCCGCCGCGAGGACAAAATGGCCGCGGAAGCTTGGCAACCTTTCCTCGTTGGAATGCTATAGAGCTGATTGCTTTGCAAATGCCCAGCGCCATCCGCGGTGTTTGCATCCAGACGTCTCCGATAGCTAGAGATTTCGTTCTTTTTGCTTTACTGGATGGTGTTTCAACTTCGCTCCAAATTTTTGCTCTTGCACACGTGCACCGTGAATTCTTGTATAATTTGACTTGTTAACGGAAAGGCGTTGTAGCCAAAGCCCAGCAGCATAGCTGTATCGCAAGCATACAAAGCGGTTTTTTAGAAAACAGATTGAAAAATAATGTTCTTTGAAGGTAAACATATTAGTGTTCGTGGAATAGAAAGGCAGAATAAATGAGGCTTCGCCCAAGTAGATAATTTAAAAAGCTAAAATTTTTATTTCAAACTACAGTACTTCTCAAGCAGATATTGGTTTATCTGCTAATTAGCAATAAAAGCATTAGTTTGATATACTGAATCTGAAACAAAGCAGAATAAATAAGGTTGTGCACGAATGTTGCACATCAACTGCGATACAGTATTTAATGTGTTAGGTGCTGCTTTGCAGGGCTCCATTCAACATTGGAGGAGGAGGAGGCCACAGTCATTTTGCAACTTTTATATCTGAAAGTTGCCTGGCAAGAATGTAGATTTTGTGCAAAAGAGGAGATGAAGTCTGGAATTTTGGAAAATAGAAACCAACTAAGCTGTTAATGTGCATGTTTAGGAATTCGCTAATCCAGCCATGGTATTATTTTAATAAAATTGCATTACTGATTCAGAAAGAGAAATTGAGTAAGAAAATGGCACTCAGTTCCTTTCACCTTTTCAAGTTTTCTGCACTGAGACTCAACTGAGCTCAGAAGAGGGAGAATTGCAAAAGAAAATGTTTATCTAGCCACCATTATTAATCTTTTAGAACATCCTTTATGGCTTGCTGTACTTTGTAGTTGTGAATCCTAAATATTATATGACTTGCATTCAGTAGTATAATATAATTTAGCAGAAAATATAATGCTTAGCTATAAATGAGTACCACTTTTACTGTGTAAAATTGGCTACAGTAAATTTTCCTAATAGGCATGGTTTCCTTTTAGCACTACAGTTTTAAATTTTCATTGATGTCACTGCTGTAGACCAAGCTATATCAGATAAAAAAAAATGCTCTATTTTTTTAAGTACTAATTTTCTGGGAAGCTAATTAATATGTTGAAAGTAGACAAAGGCATCCTCAAACCAAATCCTCAAACTAAAGTGGACATATCCATATAGTTTTCTCAGCGACAATGCAAACTTTTTTCCATTGTTTTGTCCTTGAAGTTTTTTTCCCCATCATCTCGCACTAGTACTGCTTGGTGATCTTCCAATTAGCCCTAACTAATCTTCTAATCCCCTGTACAGTAGAGTCAGCAAAGTGCTGTTACATTAATTAGCATATATGGAGATTCTCAATCATCCAGATAATGGTTGTCCCAAAGGTGCTTTTCAAAAGGCAGGGTTTTTTAAAAAACATTTCACTTCTCATTCAGAACTGAAGAAGCTTCTTGGATGAGAAGTGAAACATTAAAAAAAAACCAAGGAAGTCCAGTTGCCTTTTGTAAAGCACCTTTGAGATGATTAATTAGTAATAAGCAGTGGAATAAAGAGAAGTTTGCTGCCTTTAAGAAATACATATTCATTTCTTCATTAACTTAATTTCTTAGGTTTGTAAATTAAGCAGCTGCCAAAGATAATTTTGCACTGAATTTTGTGGGATTTTTTTTAACTTGGTTGTGTAGGTGTGAGGACTACCTTTTGAAAAAAATCTAATTATTTAGATTTGCTTCACAGAAAAATAATTGGCTTTTAAACAAAACCATTCAATGTAGCTGGAAAGAATGACTGCATATATCTTTGGCAATATATTCAAAATGGGTCTACAAAAATTCTTGAGAGCAACAGTGCATGGTAAACACTCATAAGTAAATGTAGACAAGACAAAGAAATGCATAGTGGGAGGATTTTACCTCCTGGAGAAAATTGCTGAACATGCTGCTAGCTGTGGATGCAATTACAGCAAGGTATTAGTATGGCCACAGCCTGGATAAATGTTGAGGAGAAGAGTAATGTGGAAATGAAGGCATAGACAATGGATAGATGGAGATAAAATTATGAAGGCATGAACTCCTCAGTATGGTAGTTAAACTGAAAGGGATGTGCCAGATCTCTGAGGACAAGGATGAGGGGCTTACATGTTCTTTTTATGAAATCAATTTAAAAGTTTGTAAACATATCTCTAAAATGTAATACAGAAAGCTTTTCCTCTAAATATTTTTGAATGTTTAGTTTAACAATATTGAGAGTGCAGACTAAAAGAAATGATGAAGTACTTATAATCTCTGAATTTTAAAACAAGGTCATACAGGCTAGCTCTGTTCAGGAGTTCCCTAATGTAGGAAGCAATCACACTACAGTATATTATGAAATTACTGATCACTTCCCAGATTTAATAAAGTAAGGAAAGTGCAAACTCTACTGAGTATAAATCAATATTTTCAGTTGTAGCTCCAATAATTTTAATTTTGAATAAGCTTATCCCTTAAAAACTGTAAGAAATGTGTCTTGTCCAAAAATCAGGATTTGGATTTATATTTGCTGAAATGCCTTACTATTAAAAATTCATTTTGTTTTTAAGATCTTTTTTCTAAATGAAAATGTTTTTAGACTTGATTCTTGCTTGTTGCTGGGATTAACTTTTAAAGATAGGTTAATTGATTGAAAAAGTAAGGCTTCTCAAGGACCATTCATTCCCTAAATCGTTAAAAAAGGGGGAAATGCTATACTCTACAGTAATGTTTATACCATGAATTATTTGGGATTTCTTACTGTAGCCAACTCACAGTATTTTTTTATTTTTAAAAAATTGAGCACCAGTTGTGCGTAGTTACTCTGCATGTAGATTTTCATAAAAGCTGGATGAATAAATGACATACATATTTTTGAAAATAAATTATACAGAATTTTTTCTTTCATACTTTACTCAATGTTATTGTTCTGACTTGAGAATCAGTTTGGTGGAAGAAAATGAATCTGCATGAAACATGAAAGCCATTAAGATTCTAGAGGAACATGCTTTACTGGTTTCTAGAAAACCTTTGCTGCCAAAACCAAAGAGGGAATGCATTTTAAAAGCAGATTATGTTTATGTGGAATGCATTTGTTGGCTCTCATGTTGCATAAACAGGTAATCTTTTTGATCAGTGAACATTTTCAGACTTTCGAAAGCTCATCATGAATGCTGCTGCAAAATTGCTGTGTAAATCTTGCTTTTCCACAAAATATTTGCAATATTAGCCATGTTTGGAAACAAGGAGCCAAAATAATAAAAGATACCAAAAAAGTGATGGGGTGTTCACAGCTTATTGGTTCCAGTAAATATTGTCTTCTAGCACTAATTGTTGTACGGATGACTGAGCAGAACTTTGCACTTTTAAAAACTTAGAAAATCAATCAGCATTCTTGTTTAAGATTCCAAATTATGCTTTAAAAACATAACATAAAACAGCTTTAAGGACAAACTATCATTTTTAAAAGCTAGGTTCTTTTTTACTTGATTTGTATATAATACCATTCATCCATATAGAAAATGCATGTGAACATGACATTTTATTTGTACTTATGTAAGCAACTTGCTGCCCTGCAGATATTTTGTCTACAGTTCCCATGGTGTTCCAACATGACCAAAGTTGGTTGTTGTGGACACTAATCCAGAGTATTTGGAAGAAATTGGATTGTTTCCATGTATTAAACTACATTTCATGTGCTGAAATCTTAAAAATTAATACAATTACAACTTATTTTTATTGCTTTATGAAATGTTTATATCTTCAGAAATGGTATAAAATCAATCTCCATGATAAAATTAACACAATGAAAGTAAAACAGTTAATTACAATAAGATCAAAGTGCAGTAGAATTCATGGCATTTCATCTTATTTGGACAACATTTTACTAAAGTGCTTCCAAAATAATCAAATTTTACCAAGTTTCTGGAGTATTGTGAGAAAGGGGGCCACTTTCCTATCTAGTAATTGTTGTGTTCTAATGGAGGGAGCACTCACAAAGTGCTGATTTTTGAGCTGCTTCCTACTGGATATCATGGTATGCAGGCATTCACCAGGTGTTTTCTGTTTGTATGCACGGAGTAAGAATAGAGTATCTTGAAAATATCTAGGCCATAAGATTTATAGGAGATAAATTAGTTAGCACATTAACTAACTAATAGCCAATGCAAATCCCCTAATATTGGGGTGATGTGACAGTAAAGTGTCTGAGTCATTACCTCGGCAGTTGCATTCTGCATCATCTGAAATTTCTTAGTAGTCTTCCAGGGCAACCCCTCATATAACAAATCATAGTAATCCGATCAATGGGTATCAGTACAGGTGGTCCTCAACTTACAACTGTTCATTTAGTGACCCCTCAAAGTTATAAAGACACTGAAAAAAGTGACTTATGACTGTTTTTCACACTTATGACTTGCAGCATCCTCATGGTCATGTGATGAAAATTCAGATGCTTGGCAACTGGCTCACATTTATGACGGTTGCGGTGTACCAGGATCATGTGTTCATTTTTTTAGATCTTCTGACAAGCAAGTCAATGGGAAAGCCAAATTTACTTAACAACTATGTTACTAATTTAACTGTAGTGATTCACTTAACTGGTAAGAAAAGTCGTAAAATGGAGCAAAACTCACTTAACAAATTTCTCACTTAACAACATAAATTTTGGGTTCAACTGTGGACGTAAGTCAAGGACTACCTGTACCACAAAAGTTTATATTCAGGGCCTTCTGTTTGAGAAATGGTCACAACTGGGTGCACCAGCCAGAGCTGAAAATGGCCCTTTTGGCTACAGGATGCAAATCATTCTGTCTTTTGTTGGATCTGAGTCCCAGACACCAGTTTAGGGTTTATATTACATTTCCCATGAGATATATATTTGATGTATAATCTTCAGTGACAATCTGAACCTAGTATTTAATTCAATTTTTTCCTAAAACCTTAATTATAACACTTGGTACTGTATAGTTGCCTGCAGCTAAATACAGGTAGTGGTCAAGTTATGACCGTAATGGAAACTGCTTTATTACAGTTGTACATTTGGAACAAATATTAAATGAAGTGCGTCAAGTAACAACCAGCCATCCTTGATCACCCAGTGCAATCATTAAATGAACACGTGGATTGTTAAATGGAACATGGGGTGCCTTGGGGATAAGGGTAATCCTGGGAGGCTTAGTTCAAGTACAAACCCGCCTGCCTCAGACTGCTCAGGGCCTTCCTCCTGCCCCCTGAGATACTCTTAGCTTCCCATCCTTTGGGTTGCACATGCGGGATCCTCCCTGCTGGTCACTTACCTTTTAACATAGACCTCCTTCTGGAATCTCAGTTGCATTCAGAAGGAGAGCAAGCTGCTCCGTCTCTTCGTGTCCCTAGACTTGCATAGCTGCAGCCTGGAAGCAAGAGCCATTTTCAGAATGATCATAATGTGGGCCTTCCGAAATGGTACTTGTTTCCAGAAGGGAAGGAAAAGGAGCTTATTCTTCCCCAGTGTCTCCTGCTGGCTCCCACACAGGCACACATACATTCATAGCTATAGAAGGAAAATGCTGGGCCTGCCTTTCTTTCTTGGTTCTGCCACTGCATTTTCTCCTACCAAGACACTCTTGTTTTTCTGGGTCAAAGCAGACCAGTTTTCCAGCCTTTCGTAGCTTTCTAGCCTGATTAAGCTGCTTGTTAAGAGACAGCAAATCCTCTCCTGGCTGGCTGTTGAGAAACTGCAAACCCTCAGTGGCTTTTGCTAGGCTATGAGAATGCCACAAAGGCCACAAGGGGTTGCCAGCATGTGGAAAATGGGAGTTGCTTCTAGGAGGCTTGGGTAACAGGCCCAAGGGCTGGTGGGTTACATCAGGGCAGGATGGGGGAAGGTGGAAGTGCTTCAGTGTCCTTATAGTGGGGTCATAAGGGTGAATGACTGCAGGGTCGCTGCATCATCATAACTTTGAAACAGGTTCATATGTAGTTTGGGGGCATGTCATAACTTTGAACTGTCCTTAAGTGACCTTGTATCTCAAGGACTACCTGTATAAACTATGTCCATGATTTCAGATCATGCAGCTAATATGACACTAGTACAAAACATTAAATACTCCATATTTGGAGGGAGGTTCAGGCTACTAGTTGCTGGGATATAATTGTGTGAAAAGTAAGTAGCATACTCAGTCTAAACACACAATGGTTCATTCATTCTCTAACATGTATATTAACCAGATTTTCCATTTTTATTCCATCGAAATAAACTATTTTACTCAGTAACTTGGCAGTTTAGTTGAGCTATTTTTGTGTGCCATTCCCATAACTACATTCTCAATCTATCATGACTGCTGGATATAATCGACATTACATAGGACTATTTTGCAGTCATTTGTTATTTACATAAAATTACAAAAAATGGCCCTGTTATAAAAATGAAAATGTATAAATAATACTGTAATTGTAAATGTAGTGTGCTGCAAAATCTGTCATAATTTTTAGAAAATACATGAAATAGAAAACAAGATTTGAACTGTACATTTTTTTAAAAAATAAACCCTTTTAGATTTATAGGGCATTTTCAGAATTCTTTTTTAAATGAAAAACTTATACAAATATTGTAAATAAGTAAATCCTATTTTTGTGTGAATACTTTGCCAGGTCAATTTTTTTCAAATAAGCATTATGTACCAAACATTTGTGAGTTGGGGATTCTTTCTATTTTCTTGGGGCGTGGGGGTGTTGAGGAAAGAGATGTACAAGAAGTTCAGGTGAGACTGGATTTATGAACTTGCCTTTAGTAGAAATAAGGTATAGTTTTAGTCATTATCAGTGATAAATGAGTGATAAAACTGAAATGTTGCATGAGAGCATACATAGTTTTATAACATAATGTCCTTATTGAATTCTCCCAAGACTTCCTGTGATGTTACATTTGTATTTTGTATATGGTACAGTAACAGTTGTATTACAGTATTTTTGTATTGTCCGTGCAAATATTGTAGATAGATGTTACTTGTAAAAAGTAGAATTAAAATGAAGTTCTAAAACAATTGATATTAATTATTTAACATAAAAACTACCAAATTTTAAAATATGAATTCATAAGCTTGGAAAATACATTGCTTAAAACAAATGCATTTTCTGTTGTCATGATTAATTAGGATTTTAGCATAAAATTTTCATTGTGACGTTTCAGACGTCTGGCAGCAGTTTTCTGACTTAAGAAATTTTATGAAAAGGCTTTTGTAATAAGCTTTTACGAGCCTCAGTTTATTTTATTAGCTGCATTTCACAAAAGCTCATACAAGCATATGCTTTTCAGTAATTTTTAGTCAAAAAGATGCTGCCAGGGACTTCCTGGTTTTTTTTCTTTTTTTTGTTATCCTAAATTAAGACTGCTGTCCTACATATTATAGAATTCTCCATAATTGCTGAAGAAATTAAAGCATATGCTATTGAGAGATAAGGCTCTTCAGTTTATATATTCTGTCTCTATTAAAAATAGTCAGTTGAGTGGAATTATGTAAATACGTGATTTTGAAAAACATTACTAATTTCTAATGTTAAATATGAAAAAGTCATCAGTATGTTAAGTCCTCAACTATTTGGACATCTAAAGTAGGCCTAAAAAGGAAATTTGTAGCTGGTCAATCTTTTTCAATTGAATTGACATTTTTCTAAAAAAAAAAAATACAGTCATAAACCTGGCATCACAATATTAGAACAAAACTGCATACTAATTAAAAGCCGTGCAAACACATAGCATTTTTTCTAGTTTCAGTTTTGACACTAGATATCTATCCTGGAGTTTTAAATATTCTTCATCCTGTTCTTTTTTTATTAAGGTTAATGTTGAAGAAGGAAAATGCGGAAGTCGCCATTTGACAAGTTTTATAAATGAGAATTATTTGAAGCTCAGGAATAAGTGAAGCTGAAATTTGAAAAAAAAGAAAGTGAATGCATGCTAATTATCAGACCAGAAGGCCCACTTATAGAATATTGAGCAATTTGTGTGAAGTGGGGAAGATGAAAAAGAAGTCAGAATTTGAAACGGAAGAATGAAGAAAAGAAATAAAAATGAAGTTAAGATAAGAAGTAATCTGGAATCTGAAAGCACTACGCTAAGTAATTACTAGTCTGTTTATGTGTCCCTGTATATTTTGATAAACATGCATGCATGCATTATTTGTTTAATAGAAGAAAAAACATGCAGGGTTTTTTTTAAAAAAGTGCTTAACAGGCAAAAAAAATCCTAAATCTAGGCAGTTCTAGTGGCAACTGCCCGGACACATAATGGAGACAAAGAACTTTATTTTTCACCAGAACTTCTTTAGACTAAAATACTAAAGGCATTGAACTTAAATTAAATTATGCATTTTCTATACACAGGAGTCCCGTTCCGCTTCCAGAAGTGGAAGTGCTCATGGTTCTGGCAAGTCTCCAAGGCATTCCCCTGCTAGATCTAGATCCAAGGAGGGTTCAAGGCGATCTAGGTCAAAATCTAGATCGAGGTCTGAATCTCGGTAAGCTTATGTAATGCATATTTTTGTTAAATTTATCTCAAATGTTAATTAGCTACCTAAATACAGGTAAATGCTCTTACATTGAGCTTAGTGACTAGTCATGTAGTTTTCTTGGCAGTGTTAACATGAGTGATTTGCAATTATTTCCTAATGAGATGTATGTTTGCAAGCTTTCTTTTAAATCTATTGATCTTGGAATTTAGTGCTAAAATTTTCAGATGTTCCTCTGGTCATTAATTCCCAATTGTCATTTATATCTTGTTTAGTTGTTTACTATAGGTGTCCCTAGGGAGTTTAATTGCTATATTGTACACATGGCTTGTACACATGGCTTGTCTTGATTGAAACAGTGGGTGATTAAAGGCTTGCAAGGCAAATAAATAATATAGGTGGATCCTAATATAACTGGACCCTAGAGTTCAATACAGGTAGTTTTCAAATTACGACCATTCATTCAACCACCATTTGAAGCTACAAAGATACTGAATGAAAGAACTTACAACTGGTCCTTGAAGTGCTCCAATTGTTGCCATGTCTCCATGGCCACATGAACAAAATTCAAATACTTGGTAACCAGCTCGTACTTAAACTGGTTACAGCAACCCGTGGTCACCTGATCACCATTTCTGAGCTTCCCTGCTGGCTTCCCACAAGTAAAGTCAGTGGGAAATCTAGCAAGGAAGATCACATTGCTCAGGTAAGTCTCCCTCCTACCCTGCTTATACCATGCCCTCATTCACTTGGATGCACTTTTGCCTGCACACATTTTAGCCAGCCTCCTTGAACTTGCATGGACCACACATCCCTGTTCCCCAGCCTTCTTGGCACCAGGAACCAATTTTGGAAGAAACATTGTCTTCCATGGACCGGGGGAGGGGTGTTTCATGCGTAACCTAGATCCTATGCATGCGCAGATGAAGCTTTGCTCGCATACTACTTGCAAGACCTACATTCCTAACAGGCCATGGACTGGTACCAGTCCACAGCCTGAGAGTTGAGGACCCCTATCCTAAGGTCCACACAGCATACTAAACATGAAAGAAACATCTGACTTAATTATTAGGAATGAAAAACCTCTAAGACATCTATCCCATAGTAGAACCCTGTGCTCCTTGCCTTACTTCCTCCATTTTCAGTTTAGTGACTCACACATTTTGAGTTACAACAATATAAATTGCTTTGCTAAGTGATGCAGTCATAAGACATGATATCATACAACTATATAACGATGGCAATCCTGCTTTAATTGCAGTCAGCTTGAGCATTAATTGTACAGGTTAAAGTTTAATATTCTAGTATCTCTAGATTTAAAGAATATCTGGTAACATGTAAAAAACATAAAGTATAGGTGTACTTGTATTTATATATGTACATTCCACTCAGCCAGAGAAGTGGATTCCAGAACTGTCCATGAAGTTAACACATCAACAGTAGAAAAATATGTCAATGAGGAGATGAATTTAAAAAAATGTCATCATATATTTTTGCTTTGAAATTCCTGATGCCTCATTTGGATTCACTTACACCAGAAACATTGTAATTCAAATACGTTTCTGATATATCCTTTTCCTACTGAGCTGTTCAGGAAAGTCCATGCTACAGGTTTCCTTCCCATAGCAAGTATAATTGAAGGCAACACAGGACCACTACCTTGGTTGCAGTACTGATGTGACTAAGGGTGTGCACAGAATGAGAAAAATATCCTGAGCCTGGACTAATCAGCTGTCCCACATTGCAGTGGAACAAAACAAAGTTGTAACTAACTTTGAGTTAGAAACTCAAATATTGGATTTTTTTATGTGAACTTTGTGCATTTGAATTGTTGATTTTGTACTTGAAATGTTTTGTGCATTGGTTCATTTCTTCTGTATTAACTTTCAGGTACGACATAAAATCTGTTTCAGAATTAGCCAGTGTGACCTGAGCTGCTTTTATTGTTGCTATTAGCCTTTTACTCCCAAGTTTTTTTAAAGCACCTCCCAGGGGCCACAAAATTATGTAATAGAAATGTTGTGAACTCAACTTACTTGCCTTTTAATTCCAAAAAATATTCCTCCTGAGTGAGTTGAAAATGTTGGTTCCAGCAATTCCAGGAAGATGCTTACAGTCTCCATTCTTTGATAGGAGCATATACATATGCTCCTATCGTATAGATCCTATCATATAGTAGGAATTTTATAGGTCCATTATTAATAAGATGTGAGGTGTGTGTTTATCATTCACTATGACATTTTAAATTTGCGTGCTTTATAGATCCAGATCAAGGAGAAGTTCTCGCAGACATTATACAAGGTCACGTTCACGTTCTCGATCCCACAGACGATCAAGAAGCAGATCTTATAGCCGCGACTATCGGCGCCGACATAGTCACAGCCATTCTCCTATGTCTACTCGTCGGCGTCATGTTGGCAACAGAGTAAGGCTGGG
The DNA here is from genome assembly GCA_027560395.1 of Boaedon fuliginosus. Classification (NCBI taxonomy): domain Eukaryota; kingdom Metazoa; phylum Chordata; class Lepidosauria; order Squamata; family Lamprophiidae; genus Boaedon; species Boaedon fuliginosus. Next base: position 486,669 of record JANHGC010004344.1, on the reverse strand, counting down.
ATGGCAGCAGTTGACCAGAGATAATTCAGCTGTGTGTGTCTTTGGAGGTTCTAAAGTTTTCAAATTACCCAGAAATCTTGTAAAGTTATAATTGTATTGTAAATAATGCTAATATTGTTAAATTGTATTGATGCTAAATGTATTTAGTAAATTTTATTTAAAATATTGTATACTAATGATTTGTATTATGTCTTAATTTATATCTTTAAGTTTGCTTTAAAGTTTGCTAAGACATTTTTAACTCTTTAATGAGTCATGTCAGATTTTTTTATATAGATTATGTATATAGTTTAATACATTTTAAGATGGAAAGCAGCTGACCATAGTTATACATGGTAGTGATTTTAATGATTCACTGCAGAAAAAACATTCACTTCTATCCAATTTTATGTGCTAACAAAAATGCCTTATATAAACAAAGAATTTTAGTAGAAGTATAGTAAAAACAACTTGCATAAATTCCTCTGATTCGGAGATTCTTAGGCTCTTTGGGCTGTGGACCCCTTTGAGAGTCTGTTGAAACTTACAGAGCCCTTTTAAGAAAACTTAAATGCATAAATTAGATACATTGCTGTAGATTGTATTATAGAGAAAGCCATTTATACAGATAGTCCTCATTTAGCAAACAATTGGGATGGTCATTAAGCAACACAGTTGTAAGACTGCTTATGTTCTTCAGCTTTCCTTTCCTTACAGGTTGTCCCAGATTTATGATAATTTAGTTATCAATTATTCAAAGTTACATAGATGGTGAAAAAAATTACTTGCACTTACTGCTGTTGCAGCAGCTTCACAATTCTAATAAAAATTTAGACACTTGGCATCTGACAGGTATTTATGGCAGTTGTAGCATCCTGGAGTCAAGTGATCATCCTGGAGTCAAGTAGTTGGAGTCAACTACCTTTCCAGGGAGCTTCCAATAAGCAATGTCTGGGAGAGGCATGAATTGTTTAATGACCATGGTGATTTATAACAACAGTGATGAAAAATTTGTACAATCAGGCACAGCTCACTTAATGACATAACACTTAGCAATAAATTTCCTTTGCTAATTGTAATAAGTCAAAACTACCTATACAAACCTGCAACAGTCATAAATGTAAATTTTGGTTGTACTTTTTTTGTCAACGGCATGCCTACAAAGATTGCTAAATAAGGACTACCTGTACTCAAATATAGTTATCAACATTCTTTTTTTAAAAAATATGTGTTTCTTAATTAATTGAATCAGTAAGAAAATTTCAGCTAGAGGTTATTGAAAATAAAACTCTCCCCATATATGGACCTCTGAAATCTAATCACAAGTCCTTGGATCTTTAGTTAAAAATCCCTTTTCTGATCTAAAGAGACATGCACTATTGTTTTATTCAGTACAAAAATGCTTCTGTATTATGTATCCAAAAGGGAGCCCTGTTGATTGACAAGCACTTATCTAAATCATGTGTGAATAAATGTATTATGAAAAAAGGAAGCTTGTCATGTCCAAACATAAAAAGAAACATGCTGTAGTAATCATATTAAGCATGAGAGATCACAGCTCCCAGTAATTATTAGTACTTGTTAGTGTATTCTACTTAGTTCGTAAGTTAATAGTACAACAGAACATTCTGGAGATTTGGACAGTGTTCTGCTCTCTGCTTACTTTTTCACTCTAGGAAAGGTAGTTTATTATTTAATATCAAATAGATATTTTTAAATTGTATCTGAAAGTATTTTGTTTCTTTTGTAGAACACTCACTTCTTATGAGAATTTTTTTTTCTTTTTTTTTTTTTCCTTTTTTTTTATGCAGGCAAATCCAGACCCAAATTGTTGTCTTGGAGTATTTGGATTAAGCCTATATACAACAGAAAGAGATCTGAGAGAAGTATTCTCCAAATACGGTCCAATTGCTGATGTTTCTATTGTATATGACCAACAGTCTCGACGTTCTCGAGGATTTGCTTTTGTTTATTTTGAAAGTGTTGATGATGCTAAGGAGGTAAGGAATTGTCTTTATATTGAATTATATTAATACTAATGTGTGCAAAATCATGCTAACTAAAGTTGTATAAACATATTTTTCCAGAATAAAAAAGGAATATATTTCCTGAATTATAGATTCATGTTAATAGCTAAATATACTTTTAAACTTGACCACAACTGAAGTTTGTATGTTACAAGCATCAAGAATGTTCCTTGGAACGCTGCCAAAGAGTTTTGTTCATGCATATCTTTTTGTATATACATACTATTTATACTCTGTTTTTCCTCTATTAAATTAAGGAGCCTATATTTGTTTCTCCCTCATGTTACCTTCATGAGTTGTAAAGTATGTTAGGTTTAAGACCTAAGACCTAGTTTTTCTCTGGATTTTATGACTGAAGTAATTTCAATGCAAATTTACTTTATTATTTTATTTATTTTATTTTATTAGATTTATACCCCACCTCTCTTCCCCGGTCAAGGGGAACTCGAGGCGGCTAGGGGAACTGTCTCAGCTATTTAAATTGCTATATTAAGAATAAAGTTTTCTTTATTATGACATATTCTGGATTCCTGTAAAGAGCTACATAATTCTCTATTCTTGTCTATGAAATAAGTTAATTTGAGAGGAGATGATTGGTCAGATAGTCCTACTAATTTAATAGGATTAATGTAAGGATTTGAACTCTATTTGATTCCATCCTGTTTTGTTCAGTTGTGCCACAAATAATTTTGTATATTACAAACTTTTTCATTCTTACGTCCAACATAATCTTAGCCTTTTTTCATGATAGAGAAATTGCAACTTTTATATGAAAATAAGACCAGGCTATGATGAATAAATTCACAGGAAATTGTATAAGTTATGACACTTTTTTTCCTCAAGCAGATAGTATGGGTGGTATTACAACATTGTTATAGCTACTCTGATAGGCTTTCCATTCCAGCTATTAATTTTATACCTAGTTGTGATTAAGTTAATTTATTCTGCACTATATACTTTAATCCTCAGGCAAAAGAAAGAGCCAATGGAATGGAGCTTGATGGGAGAAGAATCAGAGTTGATTTCTCAATAACCAAAAGGCCCCACACACCTACTCCTGGAATTTATATGGGAAGACCTACTTAGTAAGTTTTTGTCTCTTAATTCATTGGGTCAAGGTTTCTAACAAGTAATTTCATATTTAGTGTTATGTATGGGCTGTTTTGAATAGAGAGCACAGCATTCTGTACCAAATAACATTGAAATTTGGTACACAATCTAGAGTTATGAAATCAGTTAAATCTTTTTAAAATACGATTAAACATTACTTATTTTGCATTTTTGCAGAATGTTTTAGAAAGTATTGTGGAGTCCTTGTGCTCTCTGAGCTAGGTTGTTTATTTTCAAATATTTCATAACCAACTAGGTAATATCTTCATTGCTAGACAGGAGTGGGGCATTTTGACCACTTTTACATACAGTAGCTTTCCCTGTTGATGAGGGTATTATTTTCTCCTTGGTATTTCCTTGATTAGGCTATTGGTTGGTGCTTGATTGTTTGCTGCTAATTGCTGATTTATATGCATGTTGATTGTTGGCAAGGAGGGGTTCTGGGGTTCATGTTTACTTTTTTAACTTTTTTATTGACTTTTGAATATAGTGTCAATGTTAATTTATCTCCTTCTGTTATTGATGGCTGGTTTTTCTGAAGCTTCCAGGAATTTCCCTAGTACTTTTTGAATTTAGCTTGATCTAAGATGCTCCATTTCCCAATTGAAACTGTGACTACCATATTTTTCAGAGTATAAGATGCTCCAAAGTACACCCACTTTTGGGGAGAAAAAAACAGGGAGGGTGAATCTGCCTCTCCCCCCATTGTCTTCCTCAACAGTTAACAACATCTGATTGGGGGGAGGCTGATCCACTCAAATCAGCTGCTCCTGCTCAGTCAGGCTGTGCTGAAATGGAGACAGATTTTTTTTTTCTTTGTCTCCTGTGCTAAAGCCTGTTTCAGTTTCTGCATAGCCTGATTGAGCATGAGCAGCTGATTGGTAGGTGGATCGGCCTCCCAGCTGTTGTGAGCATTGGGGCTAAAAAGCTGCTTGCACCATGCAGCTGATCTTCTAAGGAAGGAACATGGTGCTGTAGAGATCCCTGCACCGTTCAATGAGACTGAAAACGCAAGGAACAGGCGCAGAGGCAGTGATGTCTGCAGCCTGGAACAGGTTTAAAATGCCAAGTGCTGAGGGCGAAAATGGTGGGTGGGCGGGGCTACATTTGAAGTATAAGATGCACCCTAATTTTCAGCCTGTAAGTGGGGGAAGTGTGTCTTATACTCTGAAAAATAGAGTACATCTCTTCATGTTTTGTGAAATTAAGGAGTTTTCATCGTCTCTTCAGGCTATTTGATGTTCATGGATGTGTTCTGCTTGCTTGAATATATAGTGGCTGTTACAGTCTTTACACTGTATATTATAGATGACTCCAGGGTTTCTCCCCCCCCCCTTGGGCTACTGGATCTGTCAATTTACTCAAGATGTTTTGAAAACTTTCATTGGTTTATGTGCTTCTGTGATTCTGTATGGTTGTAATAGTCCATTGATTGTTTTTGAGATTTCTGGGTTGCTGCACTGCCTTTGTGCTTGTCTGAATAATGTTCTTAGTGCCTCTTGTGATAGGTTGGGTTGTTATTTAGTGGAGTGCTTGTTAGTTTGGGTGTATTTCTAATTTGCTGCCATTTCCACTGTTGATGACCAGTATGTTATTGTTTTCTTCTGATGAGTGTTACTCCTTTGAAGATGTTGATTGTTTCAAGTGTTCTCTAGTTTTCATTATGACAAAGATGTCATCTACATACTGAATCCATACTTTTTTTTTTTAATTTTTTTTTCAATAAGAGAATTTTAAAACATACATTATCTGTCCATTCATGGCATCCTGGGTTACAAAT
>JANHGC010004344.1:447386-465597 GCA_027560395.1 Boaedon fuliginosus | reverse complement strand
ATACAAACTTGCAGTTCTCCACCAATCTATCTCAAACTTGACAGATAGATAGCTAAGCGTAGTAAGATCAGCACTGTTGAGGTCACCAAAGGATAGGAGTCCTTTTTGCCCCCTTTTTTTGGGGTGCAAAGAGGACACTCTTAATGAACAAGCAGCAACTTTCTACGGAGCATGTACAGTTTTAAAACTGACTGAGGTACCATATTCAAACTGCAGCGTCATGTTTTATACATATAAATTCCAGATATGCCCCAGTGGCAACGGGCCCAAGACATATGGAGCAGCCCACCCCAAGTAAGGTCACCTACAATGTTGTAGGGGGCGCTGTGGGCTTAAGAAGGCCCATAAATGGCTGCGGCCCAGTGCCCCTGTCAAGCCCTGGCTGCCTTTCCTCAGAGCTGGCCTGGCATTGCCTCAGAGACCGGCCTGGCCAGAGCAGAGATGTGGGAGGGGGTGTTAGGCACTTCAGAAGGCCCGCAAACAATGTGGCACAAATATACTTCTTTTTTTAAAAAATGAGCAAGGCCGGGTAATCAACTGGTTGCTGATAGTCTCAACAGAAAAAGCACCTTTTTCTTGAATAACAGGAATAACCATGACCTGGATGACTGAGAATCTTCATAGACATCAATTGCTGATACATTCCCATAATAAACAAGAAATAGAAATCACATTTTTGGTATAGTAACTTCCCTTTCAGAGAGATGAATAGGCCCAAATTAACTTATAAAACTAATTTCATTATATTAAGACATCCCCTTTGACTCACATTTATTTTTATATAATAACAGCATCCTGTGTTTCTACATCTTCTCCATAATTGGGTAGTTCTTGATAATATTAGCATTTTGATAAGAATTGTACTCTTTCCTTCTTGAATACCTATCATCTGAATAAAATAAATGCAGATGTGCTGTTCAAACATTCTCAATAACTGAACAAGTGTTAATATACCAAAATGTTAGCAGTGCTGGGCATATTCAACCTGATGTCATTCTATGTGTATAGCAGCTATATTAGAGCGAGTGAGATCATGATAATAAGAATAAAAAAATGCTAAAGTACCGATTAAGCCATAACTTAATGGCCTCAGATAGATGACACTGGAATCACCACCACCAAGTTGACACTAATTCTGTAAAAATTAGATTAATTTTGATATTAAGAAAACCTAAGAGTTCTAAATGACCGGGGAAATGAGGCGGGGTATAAATCTAAATAAATAAATAAATAAATAAACAAACAAACAAACAAATAAATTACAACCCGTCATCAAATAAGTATCCTGAGACATCATTCACTCAAAGTAGCTTATTTTACACTGGCACAGAGGTGTGAGAAAGGGTCATGTAGAAAGTTTGGTAATATCCTCCTGTATTTTAATTTAATTAATTTTTAACATTCCTTGCCACTTTTTAAATTTTATATATGATTTTTTATGATTTTAATATATTATTTGTACACTGCCTAGCATTCTTATGTGGAGATGGGTGATTTTAAAATTTGATCAATAAATAAATATGTCATCATCAATTATTATACTTTGAAATTTCTTACAGCTCTACTCTATACATATAAAAATAAGATTCTTCAGTGAGTTCAGTGGGATTTATTCTCAACTATTAAAAGGGAAAATTTAAAGTACTGTATAAAAAATGGGTTGAGTAAGCTATAAAAATGCCCCAATCATCCGTAGTTTCATGTAATAAAACTACTCTAATTCTTACTCTCTAATGGCTTTGGGTCCTGTTTCCATGCAAAAATTAGCAGCTTATCATCCCCCACTAAGAACATTGTGCCTCCTTTGCTATTTCTACTTTCATTCATATTGCAGGATCTCTAGCAGAATCTCAAGTAGAGATTGGAGAAAACAAAAACTAGAAGAGATCTTGTGGGAAATGATAGATTAATGAGCACTTCAATGTATCTCTTTATGATACTGTGTATTACCTCAGACAGAAAAACATTAACTGACATATAATTAAATTAAACAATTATATTTAATTAGGTACCACTTTTTATCCTATTTTATCTTCACTTTCCATTATCTGATGAGAGAGTTCAAGCAATAAGACATATATTAATAGCTCCTTTGTGATCTACACCAAAGCACACAACTTAAGACCTTGGATCAGGAAATAATTCTGCTGTACTGTTACTAAATGAGATGCAATATGCAATTATGCTAAAAAAGTAATATAGTTTGCATTTGTAGAGTCAGTCATTTTCTGTGAGCTGATTGAAACTAGAAATGTAGTTTTTCTCTTGGTGACAACAAATACCATTTCTCAAAATCTAGTCATTAAATCCATTTGTTGGAGGAAAAAGGAGAAAAATTTCAAAAAAGGCCACTACCACTAATAGTGCATATAGAACAGGTAGAAACCGGATCTAATATGATACAGATGCAGCCTTTGGAAAGGCATTCTTGAATGCTGAATGGCTGCTATTAGATTGTTTTCCATAACTTGGCATTCCAGGGTTTTTTTAGACAAACTCTTACTAACAATGAAATAATTTTCTCAGACTAATACAGATGCTTGAAAGGAGGGTAACATTTGCAGACTTATCTTCAAAAGAATGTAAATAATCACAACTGTGCAAAAATTGTTTGGTATGAACTATTTCTCAGGGTTAATAAATTGTTGGAATACATGAGGCTGAATGAACCTGTGCAAGAAAATGTTTTCTTAATTGCATTGCATTCTCAGATCCAATGCCAGCAGTCTTGAACAGAAGGAATTAGGAAGGTTTTTTCCCTCCATCTAGTGACCCCATTATAGCCCTCTATTTCTTACTGCCATTAGCATTGGGTAACCAACAACATACTGGGAAGAGAGATGGATAATACATCTCTCTGCATCCCTGCAATTTTACTCAGCTATAGGGAATATTTGAATGAGATGACAGCTTTCAGGACCACAAAAAGTTGTTCAGCCTTATTGCAAACAAACATATATTATGATTCAAGAGCATTTATAAAAAATGAGACTTATTGAACTCAAAATGAACTACTGAAGGTCTTTCCTTGCTTATCCCTAATACAAAAACTTATTGGCAACATTTTTGTTTATTCTTCACTATATTGTTTTCTTTTATTCCCCAGACCATAGGAAACGTCTTAGCTGTATTACCAGTTTTAAATAAATGCTTTTTCCATTAATCTGAGAACCGTCACTGGTATCAGCAAGGTCTCACCCTCTGACCCCAATAATGTCTATGAAGGAATCAGAAAAGGCAAAATGATAGAAGAGGTGTCACAATTCAAGTTCCATCCTTTTGTACCTGCCTATGATATTGATTTGTGGGCTTGCATTCCAATACTGTCTTGAAATTTTGCCTCCCCCCAGTCAATGACATAGTTTGCCACCCATTGAATCAGATATGAAATCAGAATACTAGTAATGTGACATTTATTGGCCCTTTTAGGTTAACGCAAGCATGTTTCAGACTCTGATCACTTGACAACCATTCTGCTCTTATCTCATTAAGAGATGGACACTGCAACACTATGTAGATGATCTCATAATTGCTCAGTAGTGTCAAGCTGCTAGTACTGTAAGCATTTTAATTCTGTAACCCCTGTTGATTTAGCACAAGTTGACGTAGTAAACCAATCAACCAACCAATCTTATGGTCTATAAAAAGAACACAAAGGAACTTGGAATTTGGCATGTGTTTCCTATAGAGAAGACAAAGAAAAAAAGTATAAATTCTAAGTAAACTGACTGTTTGTGACTCAGCTCCCTTCGTGACTCAAAGCTGTTTATTTTTTAGCTTTTTTCAGCTTGATTACAACAGAATGTAGTGTAGGATGGGAACCAGAAAAGAGCTTAGAGATGATGCACAGGATCCCTTTTGAAAGCAAATCCAAAGTGGTGTACAACATTTTTCAGCAAAAACCTGAAGATTTTAATGCTTGCATTGTTCACTAAACTATGGAATCATCACAGCAGTATTTCTGCTTATTTTACAAATATAGATATCCTAGTGCTGACCAGATTCTTTCCCATCGTTCCACATCAGTTGGGTCAATAGTATAAGAATTCAAAGATCTGGAGGGCGTCATGCCATTTTCCTCAAGGATAATATATATTTTTTATTTACAAATGGGTGATTTCATATAGTGACCTACTGTATACACTTGTCTGCTGGGAATCCATTTCTATTGATACAATATCTTTTAATGGAATCTTCTTCATATTGATTCGCCATAACAATCTATCTAGAGGAACACATTATGCCTCCTAGTTGTGTTATGCTACCTTTCTATATATGTTGAATTGGATATCATGGTTATCCAATTCACATGTTCATGGGTTCCTTCTATGTAGAGCTAATATGAGGAACAATAATAGCATGCAACAATACTGTTGCCATGGTCACTCCAGGAATGCCTGTAATGTTTATATGCTTTCTTTTCCTTAAAATAGCATTGATGCATGCAGCATTATAGGTTCTTTAAAATGAAGGTGCATCACAGACACACACATATTTTACACACACACACACAAACACAGAGTTACTATTTGGGTGGCAATTAGTGTGTTGCTAATTTCTACAATAATGACTATAAATCAACAAAAGGACTTCTGGAAGGGAAGATGTTCTAATCAGCCACCCCCTCCATCTGCCAGTTTATTCTACTACTCATATAACTTTGGAAATAGTTCTCTTGAAAAGTGTAAACTAATAATAAATCAAATGTGTGACAAATAGATACTGATGTATAAGTAACTACAAAATCATTTAGCTATTTAATTCATTAGTAAGAAATAATAATTGAAAGCCCATAGCGGGATGTAACCATCATCAGACTGAATTATAATAAAATTGTGAACAGATGGCTGCATCCATCTGAAGGCGCAATCTGATGAAGCCCAGAGGTAACCTCTGAAGAAAGAAGCATAGGATAAACTTATGTATTCAGTGGCTACAAGAGGGCACTGGGCCAGGACTCTGCAGCACATTTACAAGAAATTGGCACAGGAGACAGCAGCAGAAAGCAAATGCATCATCAATAGCATGCAGAGGCTCAGAAACAAGGTGGCAGCATATATGGCTCCAACTTTGGCAGTAGGCTTTTATTAAATAACCCCTACATTCAATTAAGCACCTAGAAAGAAAAAAACGGAAAGCACTCCCTAGTGTCCAGAAGCTGGAGAGAAAGAGAATAGGAAAGTGGGGTGGACATTGATTGAGAAGCTAGAGAAATCAGGGCTGCAACAGGAATACAATAGGAAAAAATGAAATGACATGTGAACCAAAAACAATTTTTTGCAAAAGGTTAGAAAATGTAGGGTTTGGCTTTTTTAATCATTCCTCCCCTTCTGCCAGCTTTTTAATTTAATGTAACTTAACTGAAACTGGAGAATTCGGAGAGAGCAAAAACCTGATAGGTATCTTATCATAGCTAAATTCCAAGTGCAAGGCATAATATAAAAAGTAAATAAGCAAAGTAATATGAATGACAATTTATTCAAAATTATTTATATTTATTACCTGTATGTGCATAATTCTTCCATTTCTTATTTGGGAAGGAAATTACTAAAAACTTTAATACAATTCTGATTTATTATTCTGGATAAAGCAAGCTTCTTCAATAATTGGGAGAAAGGTAGAGAGTTCCATGTAAATTATTTACTGGGTTAGTAAAAACAGGCAATCTATTTTTTTCAATTCGGATGGGAGATAGGAACTAATAATCAACTTCAGACATTAATATTGAACTTCATTTAACATACTACGTTTGGATGCCACCACCCTCAACAACATTTTACATATGCTTCACCAAAGAGGCGTCCAGAAATACTGACCACTTATCCCCATTTTTTAAGATTTTGTCCAGAAGGTTATACACATCATTATGCTCTGCTAACTAAAGAGGTATTGTGTAAAACCTCTGTTCTTCTGAGCACCTTGACAACACAAATCTTAATGAATAAACTTCATCCAGTGACCACAAAATGACAAATTCTTCACTAAGAATTTACAACATCTTACAGGATCATCCAAGAATCACAATGTTGTTGTTTCAGTAACAAAGACTTTTTTTTAATTTCCACAAAGATTTTCAAGTAAGTCTAGAAGATAAAACAGAGGTGGAAAAATGGTCAAGAAGGTCCAAGTTGAGAAGCAGTATTTAGCAGCAGTATTGCCTAGTAAACACATTCTGCTAGAAAAAGTGGCTCTCTCACCTAATTGGGACCACATGCAATAAAAAGACATTCTGACAAGCCTGAAAAATTGTACCAAAGTTACACTTGACCCTGATTGTTCTTTTAATATCACTATTTAGTTTTTTAATCACCAGATACCATAAGAATACAGGTGAATGTTACAAGTGATGGTGGAAGATGGAAGTTCTCAAAAGGCTTCGTTTTCTCCTTATCCAATCCAAGTCATGCTCCGTTTGTTGACAGACGCTGTTCTTCTTTCCTGGAACGGCAGAATCACGTTGCACCAAGGTCAACGGGGAGGGGGGGGGGAGAGAGACCCCATCGCACAGGCTGGGGCTACGAAAATACGGAACTAGGCGCCGAGTCCTTATTCACCTCCCCCAAATCCCTTTATGAGGCGTGCACTTGCGATTTCGGTCCCACTGATTTCCAGCCGACAGACTGGGTTCAAGTCGGGGGCGGGGGTCAAAGCGGAGTATCTCACCGGCCCGAACAGCAGGAAGTGCCCGGCCATTCGCTCCCAAGACAGCTTTCCTACTCGCCTCTTCTGATAGGCTAAATCCTGGTTGAAGAAAGCCGAAATGCCCCTCAAACCAACCCAAGCATTAAAACGAGAGACTTGTTGGAAAAGTTGCTTTCTGCTTCCGATGGTAAACCGCGGTTAGAAACGACGGACGTAAAAACCGCCCTCCCCAGCCCTTCTCTCCCAGGTAAGCATTCAGAACAGCACGTTCACCACACAGGAGAGTAAAGGAAACCTCGAGGTTTGCGGTTTTGAGCCGCACGCGTCCCAAGAAGGTTTGCCCGGAAAAACGCCGCCCTTCGCTCTCCTGTGCCCTCCGGTCGTCAGTGAAGCGCTGCCCTAGAGCGCTCCGTCCACCCCGCAGCAGAGGTGCAAGAGCCATCGCGTTCAGGCAGCCGGTGGCGCGGACTTTGGTGTGGGAGAGGGCTCCCTGACTCACGGGCGATTCTCCGAGAGTTACTCCAGCTAAAAAGAGAGAACGGGGAGGATTAAAAAAAAATAGCGGTAAGAACTGCCGCGCGAGCTTCGGAAGAGCCATCCGGCGCAGGGTGGGCGCGAAGCAAACCCCAATGGAGCACGTGGCTACGTGTTTCTGGCTAAGAGGAAAAGAGAAGAGAGGTGGGGCTTGGTTGGCCGTGGCGTCGCTCGTTCATCTCTCTCTCTCTTCCTCTGTGTGTGTGTCCGTGTCCCGGCCGAGTCTCTGCAGGATAACTGCTGCCCCAACCGTCGCCCCCTGTCTATCCCGGGCGAGACAGGCGGGACTGAGGACCCGGAGAGCTGGAGGGAGGGCTTATGCGGGGCTGGGCTCGGCTCCGCCCGTTCGCTTACTCGCTGCCCGCCCGGCTGCGGGGCGCTGTTGTAAGCAGCTAGGAGGAGCGGCTAAGCTGGGTTGGGCCGGCCGACGGCGGGGAGGTGCTGGGTCTCGAGCTTCACTAGGTGGGTGGGTGGTAGGAAAGCAGGAGGGGGTGGCCGCGGCGGCCTTGGCTTCCCTCCGACTCTTCCCCTTCCTGATAGGCGGACGATGAAGAAGCTATACATCGGCAACCTGAGCCCGGCCGTGACTGCCGAGGAGCTCCGGCAGCTCTTCGGGGACAGGAAGTTGCCCCTCACCGGGCAGGTCCTGCTCAAGTCTGGCTACGCTTTCGTGGACTACCCGGACCAGAACTGGGCCATCCGCGCCATCGAAACTCTCTCCGGTAAGCCAGAAAGCGCGGCTCTCGGGACTAAGGAGAGGGCGTGCGGAGATACCTCTTTGCCTTGACCTCCCCCCGCTCTCCCCCGGTTGGCTCCTGGCCACTATTCCGCCTTCCGTCTGGATGGACCAGGCCCCTTGGAGCCGGCAGGGCAGCGGGTGTCTCGGGAACAATCCCTGCTTGGGCGAGATGTTGACGCAGGGGGTGGGGGACTTTCCCTTATTTACTCAGCTTCCCCGCGAGAGACGGAGAAAGGGGACCCGGTGCCCCCCTCCTGACCGAACCGAAGCGATCCTTGATGCTTCTCAGAGGGCGGTGCTGCTGCCAGAGCCTCTGACCCGGCGCCCGCGACTGGGCGCCCTTTCCCGTTCGCCCTGAGCGCGCTGCGCTTCAGCAGGCGGCCCGGCGGGCGAGGGAGGGATTTTTCGCTGATTTTTTTCTCCGATTTTATTGAGCGGCTCCCGAGTGCGGGGTACCGCTCCCTTTAGTTTTCCCGGCATCCGCTAGATCTGGGGAACCTTTCTACGAGGTGCCCTGTCCCAACTCGCCGGGAGCCCGGAGCAAAGAGCCCCAAATCTGCCCGGGGGCCCGGAGTGACGCGCAGCCCTGAGGCCGGCTAGTCACACCGGGGACGAGCAGAGCGCGGCTTGAATTGACGAAAAGGGACGTTTGGGCCAGCCCCAAGAGGGAGACCGTCCATCGGGTTTGAACGGGCCGGCCTGGAGCCGCTACGAAGAACCACTTGGAGTAGTTGGCCCTTCGCTCACACACACGCGCGCCTCGCCGCTTAGTTCCGGAGACTGAACGTTAGCCGAAGCCCAGCTTGTTTAAGCACCAGCCCTTTAATATGGCCATTTATCTGCTGACTCCTCGGTCGTTTGTTCGCGGTCCTAGGAATAGTTTGGCCAGAAGAAATCTACCTGAATGGGGGAGGGGTCCGCGCACGCACCAACGGAGCAGGCTCAGACTCTTTTGGGCTGAACCGCGGTGCTGGCGCAAGAATTCGGGTGAACAGTCCCAGTCGTAGATCCTGACGGGCAGAAGGGCACCCTCACCCCCGCCAAATGTTTCCACGGGCATGGGATGAAGTAGTTTCTTTGGCCAAATAGTTCACTTAAGGAAACAAAGAGCCCCCCACCCCCCAGCATGCCTGAAATGCTTTCAAAGCCCATTTCTGCTTAAGGGAGTTTTTACTCCCAAAGGATGACTATTTTGCTATTTTCCCCATCAAACTTCTCTCATTTTCCATTCTCTAACATCATCTCTGGGTAATCAAAAGATGAGATGCCCACAGTCAGTTGCAACAGAGTTTGGATGCTTAGCGATCAGAACTCTCACACTTGGAAATGGATTCTTTTATTTTTACTTTTAAGGTAAAGCAGAGTTGCATGGCAAAGTCATGGAAGTGGATTATTCAGTCCCAAAAAAACTAAGGTAAACTATTTGTTCTTCCTGTTATTACAAATTATTAGTAAGTTGGAGAAAAATAAGTAGCAGAAAGTTGCATCTTGAAGTTTCAACTGCAGTGCTGAAAATACTTTTACTAGTTACATTTTTGCATTTGTTGTTTGAGAGTTGTTTTTGTTTCTTGGAAATCAAGAGTTTCCTCCTGTATCATGTGATTTTGGCATACATTTTTTTTAATAAACCTGATTATTCTTTTTAAAAGCCTTGATTCTGTAAAGCAAAATTTCCTCTTATGTTTAAAAAAAAACCTTTTCAGGATTTTCAGCTGAGACCCTGATTTTCACAAGGATTTAGTCCTATAAGTTTTTTAGTACCCACTCAGCCAGAAGTAAAGATCTGGCCAGGGACATATATATTAGCTCTTAGCTCAATAAAATAAATATAAAAACAACTTTGGCTGAAGATGATGGGAACTGTAATTCAGCATATCTAGGAGAAGTTGTACTCAAAGCTACTTCATTGCTTCCAAGCCTCAACTATGTGGGGAAGCTTTATTTCTAAAGGCTTCTTTTATGTGACTTGTATAAACCATGTCTTATTTGTGGTACTTTTTCAAAAAGTAGTAATCAGTGGCAGAAATGTGAGTTACATGGGACGATACTAGTGTTTTCTAATTTGCTATTCTGGTTTTCCTATATTCTATGTTGGCATGATATTTTCCACTATTCTAAGTGATGCATATTCTAAAAAGTTGTAGTATTTTTGATGAGAGGGTAGTGAAATTGTAATGTTTTTAAACCATCATTTTTAATGTATTTTATTTATATTGTTAGATAATTGTTTCATCATTATAGCTGTCTACACAATTTTGAAATGCTTTCACATTCAAAGTTCTGCTCCAGTTTATTTCCAAATTACTAAAATAGTGGAATGGATGAATAGTGCTATTGGTCTTTTTTTTTTAACTTCTTTTAATTGTATATATAAATTATTTAAAATTGTAAGTTTTGTACTAGTCTTTCTATAGCAAATTGGAAAACTGACTGTGCATGTGTTGCTCTGGAAAACTCTGCCTTTATATTGCTTTGTAAAGAAATCAACAGTTTTTTGCACCTGAGAGTGTCAAATGATTTCCAATTTTCTGAAGATCTTAATTTGCTGGTCTATAACTGAATAAAAATTTGATTTGATGTGATTTGAAGATCTTAAGAGGATTCTTCATTCAGTTAGAGAACACCATACATTTCAACAGTATGTTTGAGCTTCTGTTTAAGAAAAAGTTTTAGTGTTTAAAAGTGGAACATTAAAATTTAAATTCCAAAAATATGTGGTACATGAATATGGTTTTTAAATAAAATTGTTTTAAATCTAAATATAGTATAAAAAGTTGATTTCTAAATTACTTGTGTAAAGGTGAGGGAGTTTTTCTTTGTTTCAAAGTGTTATCAAGTCACAAGCATAAAATCTGTAATATGATTCAGAACTTATCTGTTCATCAGTGTGGCATTTCCAAAAAAAGTTCAGTCTATTAGAACTTTTGTTTGAAAACCCTTGCTCCCGTGTTCCATGATTTGATCCTGGCCTTTGTAATTACTTTTCTAAAGGAAGTTCAAGAAATTATTGTAGTTTTATGCACACTCACAAAAGTAAGATTCGCTGTACTTAGTAGAATGTAGGCAAGCATGAATTGGATTTTATATTTAGTTGAAACATAAACATTTTTGCCGCCTCGAGTTCCCCTTCTGGGTGAAGAGAGGCGGGATATAAATCTAATAAATAATAATAATAATAATAATTTTTAATACAGAAGTAACATGCTTGATGCTAATGGTCAGATTCTAGCATGATGTTTTGTGTACAGTGCAATAAAATATAATTGCATGTAGCTGGAAATATTTTGAATTATATGATAAAAATATTGCATCCAATTATACAAACATTTTTGTGCTACTATGTGATTTAACATGGTAGAGGACAAAAATACGGGCATTGGAGAATCATCCCCTGTTTTTCAGAAAACACGACTCACCACAAAAAGTCCAACCCTATTTTTTGGGGGGTGGGCCTAATATTACCCCTACCTCAAAAATAAGCTTGGGGATTTTTGTGGCCTTTATGTGCCCGGGATGGATTCAGGATCCCTGGCTTCTGAGTCCGATGAGGCCCAGCATTTGGGCTCCAGTGCGTTCTTCTCCTCTCTCCAAAAAAGTAAGACAGTCTTTGAAAATAACCCCAAGTACGTTCAAGTCTAAGAGAAAATAAAACTCGGTCTTATTGTCAGAGAAACATAGATAGTTATTGCTATGTTAATTGTTGTAGTGACAACTGTTTAATGCTGATTTTATGCAAAAAATTGTTGATAATTATATAAATATGTCTTATGTCATTTAGGTGGTATTTAAAATTCTCAAATTCACTCTTTTCAGTTGCCCCAAAATTGTAATAATTTTCAATTATATTTTTTATTAATCCAGTTAGAATTATTGTTTTCCATCTAACCATGTAGTTAAATGGTGTGTCTTTACCTAAACTTCTTCCATGCTTCAAAATTGAAGAATAGAATCTTTGATAATATTTAATAGGAATATTATCATGCTTTTGAGTTCAGTTAGAAATTCAGAAGTCCTTGAAGTTTTCATTAACTTGTGAGGTGCTCAAAATCTAAACCACTGTCCTTTGCGTAAGCTATTTTTAGATGATTTTCTTTAAAAAAGAATTGATTGCAAGGCAAGTATTTTGATCAGATGCAAATATTGCCAAATTTAACTAGAATAGAAATATTCTATTCTTCAATAGATTACTTTCATGCTGTGGAAGTTAATATAAATTAATCATTTTAAACAAAGATAAATGTATTTAGTGTGTATTTTAACATTGTTGATATTTGGCTAAGTATGGCATGAGAGTGTAAAATTTACAATTTTGTGTATTGAGCTTGATTATTTAACTCTGACTAGAGAAATAAAAGTGATGTGTATTGCAGTGTTGTCTGGAAATAACTTGAAATATCACATTCTGTAATTAAAATGCCTACCCAAAGCACCACTGAAAACCAGAGTTCTACTTAATTTTTAATGAGCCAAAAATACTCAACATTTCTGTTTCAATATATATTTCATTAAAAGAGAAATCATCAAGTATCTTATAGGCAAATGAATGTATTGGACACAAGGCAGTTTTGAGCTTGAGTACATTCAGGTAGATGATCTGTCAAAATGTTGCCATAATCAGAATTATGGGTTTTGATCAGCATAGCTTATTTCACAATATAGTACCATAGCTAGTCTTTTAGATGCTGCTGGATCCTAATTTCACAGCTGCTCACTCCAGTTGTATATTTCCCATTCAACACATTAGATGGGATCTATAAGTCAGCAAATATAAATAGATTTATTACATTAAATGAATTGTAAAGGGAAGTCTTGTAAAGTATCATTTTTCCTGGTGTTTCAGGTATGAATTGAGTTTGAATGTTCACTTTCCATTTTTTATTAACTTCAGCACTGCTTTTTATAAGAATCACCTAAGCTTTGAAAACAGTGGCAGCAACATGACAATACTGAAGATAGAGTCAAACAGACAGAAACCAAATTTTTAAAAATGACAAAATTTCTATCTTGAAGTTTAAACATTAATTTAGAGAATATATATTCATGTTTTTGCCTTCACTATATATTACATTTGTGGAAAAGACAAGTATTATACAGTATATCAATTCTCAATATCTGTTTTAAAATAAAATGAAGCAGAACATTTAATTAGGTTAAGAAATAATTTGTTCAGTAACTATGAATTAAAATCTGTATATATAGAATAATTATTGGAATGGGACAATCTATAGAACTATTGTGTTTCTAATTTTGATTTCACACTTTTTATGGAAATTTCAATGATATTCTGAATTCCTAAGAGATGCAGTTATAGGCAGTTTTTGTAGAAACTAAAATGTATTTTAAAAAGACTTTCAAAATTGAAAAATATCGCAAAATATCAAAACAGCTTCTTCAACATGTAAAAACTTAATGAATTATTTACTTAAAAGTAATATTAAAAATAAGGGAATAGTTTCATAGTCTCTATCCTAAAAAGCCATCAGGTGTAATTTACTGAAATATTTGAAAGAGACTTAGTCATATTTGGTTTCTAGTTAATTTATATGAACGGGAAATATTTTTATTCAATTACAAAAGAAAGAAAAGAATACTAATATTTTTTATCTCTTAAAAAGATTCTTAATTTTACACAAAGAGAAAATCAAAGTGATATCTGTGTAAAGCAAAATACATGAATTACTAAAGTACTCTTTGTGGTGTGCTTGTGTGTGCTGTTAGTGGGAAACAGTTTTTCAACTGATGAGGGGCAGAAGTTGGGTACCATTAACTGATCTTTACGTTATGAATGGTTTTGCATTATTAAAACATTGAACACTAGACATTATTTTGCTAATATAAACTATTATGTCATTACTCACCTCTTCATCTTGTCAAATAGGTTGTAATATTTTTTAAAGTAGGTACTTTCTATTTAATTTATTTTTTGTTTAGAATTAGAATAAATTGCCCAAACTGTTTTAGTACTTTCAAAGAATTACAGCAGGGTAATTATGCTGTATTGCACAAAACTAAAGTTTTTCTTTAAGAGGGAAATAATACACATATTAGAACAACTTTTGCTTAATAATTATTGAATTAATTATTGAATCATTTCTATCTGACATACGATTAAAAAAATATTAAATTGGTTCCCCAGTAATCACTTTAGTGATTCATCTGGATTTTGTTGCTTCTATGAGTCACTTTCATAGTAGTTTCTGAATGAAAAATATCTTAAAAGAACCTTAGAGATCTAGAGAGATTAAGAAAGTTGTGATAAAAATAGTTGCTTAATATTGGGTCAAAGGGTAAAGAGACAAAGAATTACTAAAGGAGGCTACATAAAGAGAAGTCATAGTTTCAACTTTTCTGTGATACAAACAGTCACAAAATATTTAGTTTGCATGATAATTTTCAGGATTGTAAACCATGATGTTCCTGCGCTTGGGCTTTTTAAATGCAAGGTAAACAAAGAAGCAATAATATATACTGGGGAAAGAATGAGAAAGAACAAGTTAGTGGTCTTCAAATTCTATGGGAATTGTGGAAAAGAGTGTTGTGTAACACCTTAGTTGAAAAATATGTGGAATGAAATGAGCTTTTTTTCATCCTTATTTCTAATAAAGACTTGCTGAATGTACGGAGAATGATCACATTTATATACTGTTTTAAATGACTTGATATAAATAATGGTTATCAGTTTTGAAATGCCTGTTATGTATATAAATTCTTCCATTTCCTAAAGATACTGTTGATATGCTTTCTAAGGTTATAAATCACTATGTAGACCCAAGGGATATTTTTCAGAAGTATTAGGTTTGCTGTATACAAATATTCATAACAATCTTAAAGTCTTAAAGTCATTAAACTCCCTATAATTAATTCTCTCAGTAAAGATGAGAAGAATTTTTGTGTGTGTCTGGATGGAGCTTCAACCAAGTAATAGAAGATGGGACAGAAGATGTTTATGCATAGCTTCTAGTGGGAAGAAAAAGAAGCTGCCAGGAATGGTTTCCTTTAATCCAAATGAAAAGTCAGTCTATTGATTATAGGACTGAACAAGTGAACAAGGAAAAAGAAAACTAGAAGTAAAATTTTCTTTTGCCCACAATTGATGCAAAGAAAGGGGCCGCTTCTTCCGTTTCAGTATGATTAAATATTTTTAGTCTAATATCTTAGAAGTAATTGTAACTGATGCTGTTCCTGAAATTAAGTAACATACTCATGAAATATGTTTCTTCCAGTCAAAAGGAAGCATATAGAAGGAAGAAATGTCTGCTTCTGAATGGATACAAACTGTTTAGATTTTTCTAGAGTAAATTGACAGTATCCAGTAAGTATAGAGAGGGAGATATTTTAGACCTTATTATAGACAGCCATGTTTGTTTTATATGAACTTGCATCATTTTTCCTATATTATATAAATGTGGCTCACCCTGAAAAAAGATCAAGGTCTTTCACTGATCTCCGTGACTCAGACTGAACTCATGCCATCCAGTCAAGATTTAGCCTGCCTTTTTCTGAGCTCATGAAAGTGACCCTGTCTTTTATCTGAAATACCGTCTCTTGTGTTTCCCTTTGACATCATATCTTTTTCAATGGCAGTCACCCTTGTAATAGTGTTCTCTTTGAGGATTTAAATGGCATGACTCAGGTTTGTCCAGAATCATGAGACTGCTTTGCTCATTACATTTTATTGTAATCTACTTGGGGTACTTATTGTTCATTAATCTGTAAGAAATCATGCTAACCTTTTCTTTGAAAGTACGCAGACTATCCACAAAAGGCTATTCTCTCGAATGTAAATCAAGTACCGTATCATTTTTCAAATGCTAAAGCTGACTCTGAGTGCTGATAAATTTGTTTGTTATACAAGTTGAATTATTCATTCAGCCATATTTCTAATCTTGGACAATCCAAGTTCAGTCCCCAGCAAACCATATCTAGGGATGAGTTAAAATGGACTATTCTTCATAAAAAAAGGGTCATATTGAAAAGCCTCACACTTACTTTTCCAAGATTCCTCTGGTAATGAATCAAAAAGGATTCAAAATATTTGTCTATTTAAGTTCTTTTATGCGCCCCGAGGATATTATCTCCCTCACATATAAGATAAAGGTAAGATAAATGTAGACACTGCTGGTTAAGAATATAAGCAGTGTCCTGTTGGATAAGACTCCTGACCAATCTAGTACAGCAGGGAATTAATCAAGCACACAAAGAATTTAACCTCTCAACAATGACTTTCATTGAAGTCAAACTGCCATCACGACTAATAATCATTGATCCACACAATTTCAATTAATTGCTTCAAGCCAGCCAGCCTGATAG
Source organism: Boaedon fuliginosus (assembly GCA_027560395.1). Lineage (NCBI taxonomy): Eukaryota > Metazoa > Chordata > Lepidosauria > Squamata > Lamprophiidae > Boaedon > Boaedon fuliginosus. The sequence continues at coordinate 449,372 of JANHGC010004344.1, read as the reverse complement.
GTAGTACCATGTCTTGTAGCAAATTCTAAAGCTGTTGTGTAATCCCTCCCCCTTTTGACTGTCCTTATTCTTCAGTTTCATTGGATGGCACAGTTCACTAACATAGTTCATAATTTAATCAGAAGTACTTTTCCTCTGGTCAGCCCCTAAAACTTAATCTCATCATACAATATCAAAAGATCCTTAAATCACTGGAGAATGTTTCAGTGTTGAATGAATCTCATTTAGTGACCAAATTGGGATTCGCAACTTCGTCATTAAAAAGTGTTTACTAAGTGAAACCAGGACTGTGCTTTTGATCTTGCTTCAACCTCTGTTTTACTGACCTATAAAGGTCATGAATGTGAGGATTGGTCATAAAGTTACATTACTGTCACAATTGTGAGTGGTTGCTGAATGAGACAGTTACTAAATGTAACTTCAGGCTCTGGATTGCCGTCACCTAGCCAGATAGTTGATCCGATGAGACAGAAATAGTAGAAGATGGCTTCCTGTATTTGCTGACATCTGTAAGGAAATTCAGTAAGATCATTAACTACACTCTTCGTAGTTTTTTTTTTAAGTTAGGCATCATTCCTAACTATCTTGGATTATATGTAGAAATTGTTTTAGCGTTCTTCCTAGTCTGGATTATTCTGCACAAGCATCACCAGAGATACAGTTCTGCCACCCAAATAACACTAAATCTTTTAGCTCCAGCCATGGAAAAACTGGCCTCTAAAAACTGGAGTTAACTATTTCCTGGTTAACTCCAGAGGTGCACATAAAACTACAATCACAATGCAATATCCATTCAAGCTATTTCTCAGGCAGCCTTTTGGCACGTTTCAATCCCTTTCAATTTCACTCCCATTGGTAAAAATGTTCTTCCTTACTTAATACCTAATAAATATGGTAATTAATATGTATCCAGAATTGAAATGATCTAAGCTAAATTTTTAGCATTCAGTTCTAGTACCCGGAATTAGAGATTTCTTTGGAACAATTCCTATGACTGGTAGTTTCATAAGTAGATAATTTTGCCACCTTGCATATTTGAAAATCTATCCCAGCTTCATATTTTAAGATGAAGAATAGAGAGAGCACTTTTGCCATATCACATAGCATTACAAAAAAGACATTACAGTTCAGCTTTATGTTGATTTTGTTCAGTAAAAGAAATGACTTTTAGCTAGTTAGTACCATGAAGAGCCATTTTATCCTGTAGCAATAGCTGAAAAAACCTATACAGTGCAACCTCAGTTCACGAATGCCAATGACCAATTCGGGTTCCGACTGAAAAACCCACCCAATTTTTGAATCTGTTCACTAAAAAATCAGATGGCGAACAACACGATGCAGAAAGATTCCTTTCTGCGCCGATTTCCCTTCTGGGCATGCGCAGAATTGTCTGTGCATGTGCAGACAGTGTCACTTCAGATCGCAACCAAATCAGTTCACGGCCGAAGTCCAGGAATGGATTGCAGTCTCGAACCAAGGTTCTACTGTATTCTCCCTTATTCCTTCTCCCCAATAAGACAAGATTATATAAACTATGAAAGTTCATTGCCAATCCAGAGCTATTCTTAAAGGTAAATTACTTGATGTAGGATTTTGATACCCTCCGTGAAAATAGAATATTGGATTCTGAACACCACTGAAGTATCCTTTGCTGGCATGCCAGCAAAAATGAACAAAGAGGGAACAAGTTGAACCTTAAATGAATGCAATATTTTTCTCCATTTTTATTATTTAAAAGAATGGGATTGTAAACTGTTTCAGTTGTAGGTAAAAATTTCACACATATATAGCCACCTATCTTCTAACCAGCTCTGGGCAGCTCCTAATCAAAAGTTAAAACAACACATAAAATTACATTAAAACTATAAAATTAAACAGATTAACACATTAAACCATTGAGAATAACAAAGACCTAGTGCCAAGTCAAACTTCAAACTTGCAATTATCCAATCTTATCCCAGTACGGGTGGAAGGGGGGGAGGTCTT
>JANHGC010004344.1:432028-447286 GCA_027560395.1 Boaedon fuliginosus | reverse complement strand
CCCTTGCATGTGCATGTGTGCACGCAGCCCTCCCACCACCCCATACGGTCTCCCACCCTTGTTTGGAAGCACAGCTGATTGTCGGATCAGCTGTGTTTTGGCTTTGGAGACGCGCGTGCATGTGCACGCAGTGGGGGTGGTGTTGCAAGTGCATGCGCACACGGGGAGGGTGGGGGGTCACGGGCGCTTACGCATGCAAAGGTTTGGAGAAATAAGAATGTACTTAAAGAAATAAATACATATGCATACAGGCCCTCAGGCAAAAAACATATAATTTAAAAAAGAAAAAAAGCCCTCCCTATTTAACACCTACAGTATACATATACATATACATATACTGTAGAGCACAGGAACCTCCAATGGGCAACCTCTGGATCCTAAACACTCAACTATCTGCTGTTTCCAGTTTGCTTGATTGTTTCAATTGGTCACACACTTTAAAATGAAAATAGGTTTTAGCATTTTTCTCCTTTGAGGAAATTCTGGGTAGTAGAATTTGAAATTCTTTGAAATAAGAAAGGTGCTGAAAAGGCTGGTTCTTTGCTTTATAACAAGCTGATCTTGTAGTTGAAGCCCAAAACTAATCCCTTGTGACATCTTAATGTTTCTCTCTAATTTCATGAAGAACCTGACTGGAAGTTCATATTATTAATAACACATGCCAAGTGTCCGAATTTTGATCATGTGGCCATGCAGATGCTGCAGTGGTTATAAGTGTGAAAAAGATATTGTTTTCAGTGCCGTTGTAACTATCATAAATGAATGGTAATTTGAGGACTACTGTAGTGTTAACAAATGACTTGATGACAGAACCAACATCTAAGGCTGCTGTAGGCTATGGCCCTAAATTTTCATAAGCCGACAAAATAGACTCTTTGCCCCTGAAATGGAATTTTAGATTTCTGGAGTATAAAACTATCCAGCATCTCTGAATAGATATGCCTTCACTGAAAAGCTTGGCTGTGGATAATAACTTTATGAAAGACATAAGCATATAAATACATACAAAACTAACTAGGATTCCAGTTTAAGGTTGTACTTATGTATCCATTATGCAGAGGTAAACATGTATCTCCTGAAATCTTCTGTTGAAGTTGCAGTGAAAGTTACTACAATCTTGATGGAACTTCACCAGGGCCTTCTGCCATTAACCCGGATAATAAAGATGTCATCAATGTTCTTCAAGTAGTGAAAAGAGCTTTTGGAACCAGAACTGAGAGAATATTGTTAGCTGAGTAATTATTGTTCCAAGCCACCACAAAGATGTTAGTGTATTATGGGGATGTGTGAGTTCCTGTGGCAATGCCAGTGATTTAGAGATGTACATGCAGTCCAGGCCTGAATTAATTCTGAATGGATAAATGTGATATGACAGAATTTGCTGGCTCTATATTCTATAATCAATTATTATATTTCAGGTATTTTTTATTTCATCTGCATAAAAGACATTGGTATAAACCGCTTCAGTGCCATTAATATTTAGGGTGATTCTTATGGCTCACGTACCTGCCTCCCAGCTGCATGGCGACAGCCCTGCCTGTGCTGCTCGAGGCTGTAGCCGGACTGGTGGTGGAGTTCCCCAGGCTAATGGTGCTGGGCGACTTTAACCTGCCTTCACTCGGCGAGGCTTCAAATGCAGCCCAAGAGTTCATGGCCTCCATGGCAACCATGGACCTGACTCAAGTAGTTCAGGGTCCAACTCATAGAGGAGGTCACACGCTCAGTCTGGTATTTATCCACTTAAAGGCACTTGCACTTTTCCACGCTTATTGCATCCGCAGAGTGTTGCCCAGCCGCCCTGTTTAAGGTGACCTGCTCCCTTCTTAGCTCGGGATCGAGGGATGAACCCTTGCAGGGTCAAGCTGAGGAATTTGTCCAATATCTGTTGGATAAAGTAACTCAGATTCGGACAGACTTAGACTCCAACTGGGCAAGTTCTATAGAGTTGCTGGGGGCTAGTCTTAGTCCTATTATTTGGGATGAGTTTGAGACTGTTGGCCCTGAGGATGTGGACAAGGCTGTGGGTACAATGAGTGCCTCCACCTGTTTATTGGACCCATGCCCCTTCTGGCTGATTTCGGCCAGTTGGGAGATGACACAAGGCTGGCTCTAGGCAGCTATTAAGGTTTCTTTGAGAGTGGGGTCTTTCCCATCAGCTCTGAAAGAGGCTGTGGTGAGACCTCTTCTCAAGAAGCCTGCTCTGGATCCAGCTATGTTTTTCATCCAGTCTCCAACCTTCCGTTTTTAGGGAAGGTTGTTGAGAAGGTGCTGGGACTCCAGCTCCAGCAGTCCTTGGATGAAACTGATTATCTGGATCCCTTTCAGTTGGGCTTCAGACCTGGGTACTGCACTGAAACAGCATTGGTCGCATTGATAGATGATCTCTGGCGAGCCCAGGACAGGAATTATTCCTCTGTCCTGGTTCTACTTGACATCTCACCAGATTTTGATACCATCAACCATGATATCTTGCTGCAGTGGCTCAGGAGGCTAGGATAGGGGGGCACCATTTTATGATGGTTCACCTCCTACCTCTCAGGTCGTCTGCAGTCAGTGCTGGTAGGAGGGCAGAGGTCGAACCCGAGGGCCCTATCATGTGGGGTACCTCAGGGTTCGGTCCTCTTACCACTCCTATTGAACATCTGTATGAAGCCACTGGGGGAGATAATCACCAGTAAGCTGATGATACTCAATTATTCATCTGTACCCCGAACCAATCCATTGATGCCGTCAAAGTGATGGCCTGTGCCTGGAGGTTGTAGGGGTCTGGATGGGGACCAACAGACTCAGGCTCAACCCAGACAAGACTGAGTGGCTTTGGGTTCCGTCTTCCCAGAATGTACATGATGTTCCATCACTGGAAATGGGGGGGAGGTGTTGACCCACTCTGAGAGAGTATGCAACTTAGGTGACCTTCTGGATTCACAGCTGAAATTGGAAGAACATTTTAACATCTGTAGCCAGAATGACCTTTGCCCAGGTTTGCCCCTTAGACTTATATACTGCTTCATAGTACATAGCCCTCTCTAAGTGGTTTATAGAGTCAGCGTATTGCATCCAACAATCTGGAGGTCCTCATTTTACCGACCTCAGAAGGATAGACAGCTGAGTCAACCTTAAATTGGTGAGACTTGGTAAAAAAATCATAGTCTTGCTTTGTTCGTGAGCTGTAAATAAGAGCTTTTATAACTCTTATTAGTTTAAAATACCATAACAAATCTTGCTTTATATAAAAGTTCACAATATGTTTAACATATAAGAGGGGCTTGAAAGTGGTTTCTGAACATAATTGCTATGAAATTACATTTCTTTAGCTTGAAAGAAATGTGCCTGACTCTGAAAACCCATTACTATAAAGATTTAGAAAATAGTAGCTACTCCAAGACCAAACAATCTTTAACTTTGCTAGTTAATTATTTTGTTTTCTAAAAAAAATATTGGAGTATTTATTTATTTATTTATTTATTTATTTATTTATTTATTAAATTTGTATCCCACCTTTCTTCCACACTCAGGGAACACATTGTTTTTAATGTTCTTAGGTATTGCTTTTAGATGTTAGCTTTGTTAACTTTGTTAATTTTCTGACGATCAACACCAACCACCATTACTCTGATGTCATCATAAAACAGACAAGCAAATAAAACCAATTGTGGCCTTGAAATATATATTTAGTATAAGCAAAGCAGCAGCTTATAGAGGCAATATTTAGTGTATATCTTATTTTATTAGATGAAGTTTCATATTTGGCAACTCACATATATTCATAGAGGATACGGATAATTTTTTGTTTACTTAGGTTAGGACCAAACCTTCCATTCTAAGGATCTCTTTGCGCCTCATTTCAAATCAAATTTGGAATCATCCCAACAATTGATTTTAAATTTAAATGAAAACATTGGATGTTATGACCAGAAATGTTCCATATGGTATATAGTTTGGTCCCAGAGGAAGTTTATTGTATTGTTTTGCCAGTCATGTATTTAACTTAAGCAAACCAGCCCTAGAACTCGGGAGGAGCTTTCTGGCATTTTCCTCATAGGAGATAAGCCCTGCCCCAAAGAAAGAGGGAAAATTAGTAGTGAAATTGGACAGAAAGGCTTAGTGACCAGACTCACCCATTGCACTAAGCCAGAGGTGTCCAAACTTGGCAACTTTAAGATGTGTGCACTTCAATTCCCAGAATTCTGTGAGTTGAAGTCCTCAAGTCTTAAAGTTGCCAAGTTTGGATAGTTCTGCACTAAGCTCTGATTTACTTAACCATGTTTTATTGAATGAACAATGAAATGTCTTTTTCTGCTGTAATTAAGTTTGGATAAACTGGTAAGCAATACTCTCTTTAAAATAGATGTGACCATACATATGGAATGTTGGAATGTAGCTGTGATATTCCAAAGCAGATAGTGTGACATATTGTGGAACCGTGCCCTCTGAGTGAATATCAGGGAAACCCCAGAGACTTTCTGTATGCAACTCTGTCATGTATTGACTATATAAATAGTCTATCTTTGGATTTGTAAATAGAATAAATATTTTCACATTCATTCATTGAGCGAATATTGCGTCAAGTGTTACAACTATCCTCAAATCTGCAAGATCAAAACCCAGGATTAGTTGCTGTCATGATATGTTATTCACTTGGCTCTCCGCTTTTCTTTTCTTGCCTTGCACTGATGAAGCAGGAAATACGTGGCACATCCAGCCAGCTTATTTAATATGGTTTACTCCAAGATTTGTCTAATGTGGCTGATCAGAGTTCAAATCAGGAAATATGGATGTAACAGCAGATCAAAGGGACAATTTGTAAATGATCCTATAAGCACTGCAATAATATAAATATTTAATAACAGTGCTGTTATTGTCAAACAATATTATTATAGACCACTTGGTTTCTGTTGCCATATAGTGTGCTGGATATTATACATATCAGAAATAATATATTTTAGTAATTTTAACTCTTCTTCATTAGTGTTCTCATGAAAATTTGAAAGAATTTCATTGCATATGCCAGGATTTTCCCAAGTATTGCTGATAAAGGCTTGCTGGATTTAGTTCCAAGTTATATTTCAATATACACGTGCTGCTTTTCAGGGACAATTCTATTCAGCAAATTGAAGTGTGTGTGTGTGTGTGTGTGTGTGTGTGTATGTACACGTACTATTGGAGTACTTCCAGAAAAAAAGTCCTGAAAAAGCATGAATTATGCTGATTCATCAGAAACATCATATTTTAAAGCACACTATGCAGCTTTTCAAATGCATTAACATCTACTGCAGCACACCATTGCAGTTGATGTCAATATATAAGTTGCACCTTGGTACTAATTTATATAACTGTAATTAGCAAGTGGTATTTGGAGATTCATATATCTCCAGTGTACTTTCCCCCCCTCTTTTTTGCTTGAATATCTATCCAGAAATGCATGGCTTCCACAAATTAGGTTTGTAATGCTTTAGTGCATCTTTGAAACAACTACTAGACTATAATATATACTCCTTAATCTCTGGTTTTAGTTACGTGACCATTATTTTTCATTATAGAATTGTAATTTGGTTTAATTGTTGTATTAAACCAAAACTTCAACCCACGATTTTCAGAAGCAAAGCATGAAATACAATCTCCCCGACATTTACAGATAGTCCTCAACTTACGAACAAAATTGAGCCCAAAATTTATGTTGCTAAGTGAGAAATTTGTTAGGTGAGTTTTGCGCCATTTTGTGACTTTTCTCACCATATTTATTAAGTGAATCACTGCACCCCCTAAATTAGTAACATGGTGGTTAAGTAAATTCGGTTTCCCCATTGGCTTGGCTTGTCAGAAGGTCACAAAAGTTGATCACATCATCCCAGGGCACTGCAACCATCATAAATGTGAGTCAGCTGTCAAGCATCCCAATGTAAATCACCTGACCCTGGGGCTGCTGCAATGGTCATAAGTGTGAAAAATGGTGATAAGTGATATTTTTCAGTATCGTTGTAAGTTCAAACAGACACTAAGCGACTTCTTGCCACAACTGTTAAGTGAATCACTACAGTTAAGTTAGTAACATGGTTGTTAAGTGAATCTGGCTTCCCCATTGACTTTGGTTGTCAGAAGGTCACAAAAGGGGATCAGATGACCCTGGGACACTGCAGCTGTTGTGAATATGAATCAGTTGCCAAGCGTCTGAATTTTGATCACATGGCCATTGGGATGCTACAACAGTTGTTAGTATAAAAAATGGTCGTAAGTCACATTTTTCAGTGCTGTTCTAGCTTCAAACGGTCACTAAGTTTTACATTAGTTCTTGTATTAATCTCATAGTTATGGAAACTCTTGATGTTCTAGCTGCAATTATATTGTAACCCTTCTCCCATTTGTTCCAATTCTAGTTCAGGGATGGGTTTCTCCTGGTTCGCTGGTTACCCACTTTGTGGACGCGCTTCCCGATCAGCTGTCAAAAGCACGCTGCGCGGGATCGCTTTCAAAATCTTCATGATATTCTGAAAACACTCTGATCCAACAGCTGTGCAGCGGATCACTGCACAGCTGTTGGATCAGAGAGTGTTTTCAGAATACCATGAAGATTTTGAAGGCGATCCCACGCAGCGCGCTTTTGACAGCCGATCGGGAAGCGTGTCCACAAAGTGGGTAACCAGCGAACCAGGAGAAACCCATCCCTGTTCTAGTTGTTACTTCAAGATTTATAACCTACTACTTCTCTTAAATGTCTAGTGCTAAAATCCTTCTTCAAATAAAATGAGAAGGTATCTTTTTTTTTAAAACAAACACATCTATTTATCTGTGCTAAAATGGATCAGATACTGAAACTGAGAAGCCAGGCTCAAGTCATTATTTAGCATTGGCAAAGGTTCTGACTCACCATGAAGTGTCATGTGTCAAAGCTTTGATTTTGAACATCTATAAATTTGGCCACTTTAAGAGAGCAGAGGCATGCAGAAGAATCTTCACGCATCTTAATTTTATTTTCTATTTCTGATATATAGAGTAATCTGTAAAACCAAAAGGGGACAGTGATATGGATAAAGGAAAAATCTCTATGGTGAAAAAATGCAAGCAAAATTAAGAGAGTGTGCGGGGAGAGAAATATTAAATGCTTTACTGATACTGTGTCTGTCAGATAACAGCATGGAAAATTTAGAAGCTAGCAAGTATCTTATTATTGAGTACCTACCAGAGATATTGATTTCAGCCTACTGACCCAGTGAAAGTAAAATTAAAACCACCGATTTGTGTAATTTGTTCATTGTTCATCCTATTCCTTCTTTTGCCCTTTGGTCTCGTTTGTTTGTGAATGCTCCCACTGTGTGTTGTCTGCTTCTGCAGATGATGTGTTAGAGGTTGGTTCTTTTTCTCAACAGTATTACCCTGCAACTGGACAACATGTCCTGCTATGTGGTCAAACTCCTCCTCCTTTCACTGCTAGCAAGCTGATTTAGGCACAACAGCAGAGAGATACAGCCCATTAACTGAAACCATCCCTTCAAATGTTCCTATCAACTTAACTTTGATTAACCCAGTTTTCTGGCTTTGCATAATATATTGGACTACAAGATAAATAAATAAGATACAACATGCACTGATTATACTCTAAGATATGATTGACAACAACCCCTACCCTATCTAAACCATCTCTTCCCATCCACCCCTATCAATAATTATGTGAAGGGGGGGAGGAGAGGGAGGGAGGGAAGGAGTGAGAGGGGGAGGGAAGGAGGGAGGGGGAAGGAGAGAGAGAGAGAGAGAGTGGCTGAGGATAGATTAACCACTATATCATACTGACTTTCTTCTATCACAGACATTAAAATTAGAGGTGCAGTTTTTCATAGCAATGAGAATGTCTAAATTTCTCACAATAATATAAGATAGGGACATTTTTAAAGAAGAGATTGGAGATACATAAACCACAGATTGATTTTACAACTGAGTGGCAGATTGATTCCTACATCACAATAAGTCTTAATGTGGTTGTTTGCTTTCATTTTGTTGGACCCAGTCATTGTTACTTGTACACTCTAGTTTATGGCTTCATTCAATGTGTGAACTCAATTATTGTAGCTTATTCATTAAATCACTGTTTAAGCAGACCATGTTTTAGCATGATATGTGAGCCCATTGAATCCTTGGATTGAGAGAAAGAAGGAAACGGACTAGATACTCAGACTCCAGGGCTATTAATGTGTAGAGATCAAAATCAACACAAGAGTTAGTAGCTCTGGGGATAGAATGGGCACAAGGTAGAATAAAAGGTTTGGTTGTTTGAGAAACAGCAGGAACCTCAGTGAGCTTTCCTGCTATTGAACCAGATTAAAATTAGTTAACTGAGCATTACAATATCCCTGTAACTGGGAAACAGGTGGAGCTGTACAGAACAAAAACCAGATTGTACTTTTAAACATCTAGTCTAATCTGGAATGGGAATGCTTTTGAATTGGGCTCTACTGCTGCTTAATATTGTGGACCTGCTGTGTGGCTAAAGCAGTGACTATTAAGGATAGTAGGAATTTGTGTCACTAGAAGATACACTTTTGAGACTAGATATTAGCTCCTTCATTATGAACTGATGTACTCCTGTACCTAGCAGCCTTTAAGCTTCTCACTCATTGACATTTGAAAAAGGCAAGAAACTAAAATGCCCAGCTGCTGCATTAACACATGATTGCTTTGTGCCCAGAAATCTGTAGTGTTGAGTTTCTTCTACAGCAAGTAATCTGGATTAAATTTTCTTGTGAGAAAAAAAAGAAGGCTAACAGTGAAGAGGTATTATTAATTTATTTATTGCTTTTATGTGAGATATTATTTGTGAAGACTCGTGCATCATAGATATAAATGCTACAGTGAAGAGGTAATACTAATTTATTTATTTATTGCTTTTATGTGAGATACTATTTGTGAAAACTCATGTATCTTAGATATAAATGCTAAGTTACAGTTGCCATTATCTTCTATTGTAAATGGCTCATTTTGAAACAAATAACTAAAGACCTAATACTATGTTTATATCTCAGTGCTGGACATAGGTAGTGTGTAGCATCAATTTTAAATCTGTTTTGTACTACTTTATTTGAAGAGTTCTCCAGAGGAACAGAAAGTGAAACAAAAAGGATACTTATTCATGTTTGTCAATGTCTTTGTGTCTGCATATTCAAATTAACTATTAAAGTCTGTTAACCACATTAGTTTCTACAGGAAAACCCTTGACTTTTCTACAGCTTGTATTTTTGTTCCAGTAAGATTTGTAACACAACTCTTGCTCTTCATCTATCTTTGTGATTCAAAGAAAAATGGTTTTTTAAAATTATTTATGTTTTGGTTTCTTTAATCGGGGAAATGAAAATAGCTCATTCTCCTGAATTGACCTTCAGATATTCCAAGAACACTCCTGGTCAACAATTAAACCATAGTAGGACAATTACTTTCTCAGAAAAGTAGTATTAAATTGCTAGTTTAAGTGAACTCTTTTAAGAAGCATATCTGTTATTAAAGAATTGCATAGGGTATAATCAGTGAAGAAATTTGTGTGAGCAAGCGGGTGTTCATATGCCACACACTGGACTGCTAATTATAATTTAACTAACTGCTTTGCACTAACCAACAAGCATGATGAATGTTCAGTCTGTTATGCAAACTAAAAAAATTGTTGATTAACTAAACCATGGTTGAATTAGACCAGAGCAAACATATACAGACATGTGCAAGAGAGGACCTTATAATAGTAGCCATCATCTGTTTGGACTACTACTTTGCGGAAAGCTGTCTAAAGGCACACAATTTTGAAACTGCAATTGGAATAAATGTCCTAACCCATGTTAGTAGATCTGTGTTGCAGGCCCTTAGTAACTGTCAGCATATTTCCAGATTCAATTAAAAGAGTTGGTTTTAACCTATAAAGTTCTGTATGATTTTGCATAGAGGCATTGTCAGCCAAACTCATCTTTTGATATAAATAACATGGGTAAAAACACTGGTGTTTCTCTGCCATCATGAAATCAAGGAGTCTCAGATTTGGAAGAGGTACTTTTCTACTATGTTGTAGAATAGTCTTCCTTTGGACATCAAGGCAGGTCAAAGAGGAGCTATTCTGGTTTTTTTTTAAAAAAATCAGGACAATTCCTTAAGAAAAATGCTAGTTTTAAAATGAGGGATGTTTTTGCTGATTTATATTAATTATTATATAACTAGACAATGGCTATTTTATTTTTGAACTGCTGTGAGTCCCATGACTGTGAAGGTCTTAAAGCGCAATAAATAAATAATTGTATAAATAAATCTAGCCATTCATTTTTATTTAAAGCATTTATATCCTGCTTTCCTGTTCTAAAATCATCAGTAACAAATAACATAATTGTTAAACATGATCTTCAACGTAATATCAAGCTAAGTAAGATATCCCATAGAAATATTTGAGATTACATTTGTCTTCTAGTATAAAGTGTTTTGCATTAACATTTTTAATTGAGTTAATTTTTTAAATAAAAAGATGGGGCAAATTTTTCAGATGCAAAAAATGAGAAAAGTCTTGTTCGGAGTCGTGTAATTTAGAATAATCCAGCAGTGTAGTTTTTTATGCAAGATGTAGCCTGACTTCTTCTCCATCTAGGCTATTTTGTGTGCGCATGATAAAACAAAAACATTTGCTTTATTTAATCCCCAAGAAGTTCCATTATATGTAAACCTCTACACAAAATTATATTTAAAAAATCATACTAAAAATGATTTTTAAGAGCGAGCTATGAATAAGATTAGGTGAAACTGAAATAAAATATTCCCTTCAATTTATTTTCCTTTATTTAAGGATTACTATATGGTTCTTAGCAAATTGGACAGTATGCTATTACTGGAAACTTCACATTCATGAACTAATGAAAGTGTTTGTAACACTTAGATATTATCAGCTATTATCAGACATAACGCCTTGAAAAGAAAGATTAGCTGTAGCTATGGGGCTAATAAGAACATGTGGTTTAGTTTATTCTGACTTGTTTAATTCAAATTTATTGCTAAATACCACTTTTGAATTATGTTTTGTAATCAGTGATAATTACAGTCCATACATTTGGGTCCCGCATATTTCCTAATCCTTCCTGCCTTGCTCACTAACTCAGAAACTTGCGCTCATTCACATGATCCACAGTGAGTTCTCCTTTACTGTACAGTGTACACTGTTTGGCCATTGTTCTCAAATATTAGCAATAAACCAAGGGGTTTTGCTACTTGAAGCCCTGGGGCAAGATTGAATCTAATGATTGATGTCAAGATAAATGTTGTAGTAAAAGCAGCATTTGTAAGACATCCTGATCCTGAACCCAAGGGCTGTATGCCCTCTTGTGGCCAGCCAGAAAATAGTTTTAGATTCCAGCTACAGTACCTAAGAATCCTCTGTGCCACAGCAAACTTTACTAAGGATTTTGCTAAACAAGACTTTAGTTTTCTTTGAAACATATATCTTAATGAACAGGTGCCCACACTGACAGGCCTGTTAGGATTTGGCTTTCACACTTGATGTCCTACTACTCTTGAACCTCTCTTCACTTTCTCCTGAGATGAATATCTAATCAGTTTCCAAGAGAACTGAATATAATATTCCTCTCTCCAGTTTGGCATTCTCTCTTTGAGGTCATTGTGAATTAGACAGCACTAGAACTTAGATCTGTATTCCATGGATAGTGTAGAAAAGCAGATTAATTTGTAAGCATTCAGGCTTGTGTATAACCACACATAACTACACACATTGGAAACAACATGGGAGTTATCAATAATTGTCACCTTCATGTCTTATTACCTGATAAAACTGGAGAATAAGTCAAGTAAAAAGAGCCAAGAAGTGCTCCCTTACAAAGAAAAAATACGGTACTTGGATTTAACTTAGAAGAGGGCCAAGTATAGAAAATATGATTTATAAAATTATTGCCTAGGAAAGTTAGTGGGAAAACTCTCTCTCAAAAGTATAGAATTATGGGCCAACAAATAAATCTGGAGGGTGAGAGATTCAGTACAGACAAATTAAATATTCAACTCAGCACATACTTACAGTATACCATGGAATTCACTATTGTAAGATGTAGTACTGCCCAACATAAATTGGATTAAAGCCCAAATTAGACAATTCATGAAGGATAAGTCTACCAATGGCTTCTAATTATGATAGATATCTATGCTACTTCAAATATTGGGGACAGTTATTTTCTGAACATCAGTTTCTGGGATAGGGACAAAATGATTATTTTTGTCTTGCTCTTGTGGGCTTCCCATTGCTTTCTAGTTGAAAGCAGAATGCTGGACAGGTGGATGTATGATCTGATCCTCTACTGTTTACAGCCTTTAAAACTCTTAGATACAGTAAAAAAAATAATTATTACCATTGTAGAAATCCATGTCAGAATTCAAACTCAGTGTTTAAGAAATCACTGTGGATTATGGAGTTTGGCAATTAAAACACCATTAATAAAAAAAAACCCTAAACTTCTACAAGTCTTAGCTAGATAAAAAAATCTTATAATTGTATAGAACTCTCATTTTACTAATTCACTTTCCATTTGGATTATTTTTTAGAAAATGAAAACGGAACCTTTATAGTCTGTACTAATGCTTTGATCTTATTCTTTATATAAGTTGAGGAAGGAGAATTGTTTGATTTCCCTTGAATATTGTCAGTGTTCCAATGAAACTCCCCATGTCCATTCAGCACTCAGAGACAAAGTCCATCCAAGTAAGAATTTATTAAAGAAGTCATGTTGGCACATCTGGGAAAACCCAAATCTGAGAGTTCTGGGTTTTACCTTCCCCAAGTGAAAATCAAAGATCCATCACCTGCACCCATCAGTCCATCACATGGCCCAATCAAACATTGTTCTTTTTGAAGCCATTCAGACACTCCCATCCAGGTGGAAGCTGACATGTCCTTGACTTTTGAAAGGAATGTTGTTGAGTCTAAACTACTGCTCACTAAAAATTCCCCCCTACCAAATTCCAAGGGTCTACATATGGCAGCCTCGAGCTTCTATGAAAATATGGCTATATGGTTTCCATCGCTGACAAATATATTGCTACTTCAATTGACTTGGGGTGAAATACAATTATGAGATATTATTGGACTCTAGAAATTAATTTTCCAGTAGAATCATAGGAGCAGTAAATATAAGTAACCAGAGTGTCACAGGTGCTGTTGTACTAACTGGAGAGAAGATACACTTAAGTATATGGGATTCAGGCTCTCTCTATTAAATTATATTTGGCTATGATTTACAGGTAGAAATCTCTTTTATTCTTCTTTTTGCCAGCATGAGTGGGGAAGTAGCTTTCTCAGAATGCTCCCCTCAGATGCTCATTCCAGTTTGCCTCTCATTTTGGCTTGTCCAAGGGAGTCCTTTGCTGAAACGCATTACAAGAAAACACTAATAGAGGCTTTGACAAAGAAGCTTCTTATGAAAATGAAAGTATCAGAAGAACTTAATAAAGAGAGAAGATTCTTGAATGACACAAATTGAAACTATCGTACACAAATCATACATTGCTGCTTGTATGTCTGGTGGTAACCCAAGTCCAACTATGTGTTTTTTTATCATGTACAAATTAGTGTATGTGACCTTTCCTATTTGTATACAATTGAATGTACATATATAGAAGGGACCATGAAGATTTTATTACAACTTAAAAGAGCTAAAATGTGTGTCAGAGAATGAATTGTTACCTAAATTGTCAGTGTGTATGAAAGATCATGGAATAATAATGTCATATTATGCTTCAGTGGATGATGAAAAAGGAAGATTCCCAGATGAGTTTTGGCAAAATGGCACAATATTCTGAATAAATGTGTTCTGGGAAAAAATATAGATGGGTAGATGAATGGATGAATGGGAATGAAACAAAGAAGTACTTAAACAGTGAGTCAGCCATTCAGAGATCTAAGAATGAATCAGCAGTGTGACTGGCATCTGCTTAGGAAAAGATACTATTTGTTTCACTAAGTGGTTTAAGTATGTTTATTCCTGCGTACACATGGCAAAAACTAAAGGCATGCTTGGTTTGATTGTTTATGATAAAAGATTGAAAGGATAAGTGAAGAATGCAAAGGTGATAAGAGCTTTGGTTAGGCAAGTAATTCTTTTGATAGTGTCAGAAATGGATCTTGACATAAGAGAGAAAATGAAACAAATACCAGAAGTGAAAATACTGTACATGTTTTGTATGAACAATGTTAAATGTTAAAAAATAAATTAATTCACTGACTGAATGGAAAGTGATGATAAGGCAATGATTCTCGGACTGTGACCCCCAAAGCAGGGGTACAAGGCGGTCTACTGTAATCTCGCTTTGTTCACCACCAGTCACCTGACTAGACCAGTTAAATGGCTTGTAGAAGTAGATTAGTGATTGAAATATGGTTCATTGAAGCCTACACATGAAAATAAAGTGTGTGCGTATAAAAATTAAAAAAATTAACAGTAGTGAATAACACTTGAGTGCAGGTAACATGCCATACTAAATGGAATTGAACCTATACAAAGGAAAAATAAGTGGTGAATGCAATACAGTTACACATTTGTGAGATGTTTGGCAAAATCTGATTGAAAAGGTACATGAGGTGATAGTTTCCACACAAGTTTTGAAGCACAGTTATGTAAAGTATGTAGTGTCCAAATTTTTGCTTTGTGGAGTCCTCTCTGAGCTTGGTTGTTTGCAGACATTTGTTTTCCCAAGTAGATAATACCTTTAATGTTAAAAGGGAGTGGTTTTTTCCCTCTGTTTATATATGTAATTTGCTCTCCAGTTTTTGGTTTTCAGAAGATTATTGAGAAAGGTATGAAACTGAGGGGGAAAAGGTTTATTGCATCATTATTCATTTAAAGATAGCATGTAATAAATAGGATTGAATTACCAAATTTCAATTTTTTAATTTTTTTCAATTTTATTAGATTTGTACCCCGCCTCTCTTCACCCCGAAGGGGAATGTTTTGAATGTTTATTTTTATTGTATAAAGAATGCTTACGTTAGGTATATTAGTCATTGGTGTCAATGTATGTGCATTTTTGTATGCAGATGATACTGTGCTCTTAGCTGACAATCCTTGCTTGAAGTTAATATTAAATGTGTATGAGGCAATGAAGAACATAGATCTGTTTCAAAGAACAAAGTACTATAGTTTCACAGGGACAATGGAATGTTTACAAATTATACACATATGGTGAAAAATTAGAATAATAATTTTAAATTATTATTATATTGTGGTTTTTAATATTGTCTTTATTGTATCC
>JANHGC010004344.1:412940-424950 GCA_027560395.1 Boaedon fuliginosus | reverse complement strand
ACAGAAAACAAATTTGCTCTTTATCAAATGTTATGTGTAAAAAAGTAATAATAATAATAAAAAGAAAAGAATAGCACAAGTGAAGAGAAATAAGATAGAAAAAAAAGAAAACAGCAAAGGAGGGGGGGAAAGAGGAGAGAAAAAAAATCCTGTAAATGTCGCTTAATGCTCAAATTACTCTCCATTTCAACTTATTTATTTTTCTGCCCCCCCTTCTTTCTAAACCTTGGTACAGTCTCTAGCCATCGTCCCTTTCCTGCAGCTTCCTCCTCCCTCTTCTTTGTTTCGGTGGGCCAATCCCCTACTCCCATCTTCGTGCTCCTTGTCTTCGTTTGGTGTCACATGCACGATCTTAATGTCCGGTCTGCTTCGACTTGAGGGACGCCATTTCTGGTGCCGTCTTTCGGCTTCAGAGCGGATACATGGATGAGAAGAGGATTGTGGTTCCTCTCAAACCCCCAGGACCATGCTCCCTCGCTTCGTTTCCCTGCCCAGGAAACTTTAGGTCCTCAACGGACCCTCAGACCGGCAAGCTGGGTGTCGGATTGTGGAGCCCTGTCAATCCGCACCCCGTTGCCAAAAGCCAAACCGGAAGCTCCCTTACTTATGCTATTCTTGTTTTGGTCTCTTTAACACATTTTTACCCTCTGAGACAGAGGTCATTCCTGAATCAGAAAAATGTTTCCAATTGGATCTTTGGATATGGAATAGACATGGCTTATTCCTGTAATTTCATGCAATGTTGCCTTTCTATAGTTATTCTATCATAAAGCCCTTTATCTCTAAATCAGTCCCCTCCTCTTTTTTTTCATGAGAAAGGGGGTCTGAAAAACAATTTTTGATGATTGAGGAAGTGATGGAGTACATACCAAGGATGTATGTTAGCATTAGTCATCATTATTATTGTTGATGTTGGACTTTCATTGGATATTTATTTTATTTAATATTATTTCCACACCTTTTGTAAATTGCTTGGATACTTCTGTTGGAAGTGACACAAAAGTACCTGAAATAAACAAATAATAAAGTCAACAGTATCCAAAATCATTGAGTTTAATTTACCCAAGGAATAAACATGCAGAAGTTCAAAATAGCAATAAACCAAATTGACATAAAAGGGTTTTCTATGGAGACAAGTGTTTGTAACATCTGAGGGAAGTCTGATTTAAACTCAGATGCTTAATTTCTTTGGGGACCTTTTCTTCAGATCCTGTGGTTTGTATGCGTGGTTTTTAAAAATATCTCACTGTTTCTTTTATGTCTTTCTCTGACTTTCTCCTACTCTTCCCCTTCTATCCTTTTCCTTAATTCTTTGTTCAAATTACTTTTGTTTCTTTTCTCTTTCTTCTTCAATTTCTCTATCTACCGTACCTCTCTGTCTCTCTGTCTTTCTGTTTCTCTGTCTCTCTGTCTCTCCCTCTCCCCATCTCCATCTCCATCTGCCTGGGAAATTCTGAGTGTTGAAGTCCGCACATATTCAGGTTGCCAAGGTTGAGAAACATTGAATTAAATGGCTACAAGGCTGCATAGCTACAAGGCTGGAGCCACTAAAACTAAGTATGGTTATGCTCTATGGTACAGCTATTCACTTCTTTGTGTGTTGACGATACTGTACCAGCATCAAGATTAGGTGGCGTCTATATAGTTTGATCATTATCTATTGACTGTCTTGTTTATTAATATAACATTAATGGTAATGTTTTAGCATTATCACTTTTCAAGTTTGTAATTTACTGAGAATGTCTTTAATACGTTAACAACATGTAATTGCAGGGTGCTCATTCGCCGCTAGAGGTCCTCCCATCCTGCCAATTGTCAGGCAAAAGTCAAGAGTCTTTTTTTCCAAGTTATGACAGTTCTACTTGGTTGTGTACAAGCCGGCCTTGATGCAGAAGTATCCACAGGATACAATGCTTTTGTTCAAATGCCAAAAGCAATGTAATGCTCTCACAATGCAAGCTCTGTGGTTTGTACAGGCGTGCAACGTCATTACTCTTGTACAAATAGTTGACTACCTACTGCTATTGCTTTCTTGCTTTCAGAGTGGATCTGTTTTCAGAGAGAAGAGACAAGCTTATGATTTTTGAGCCTGATTATGCATCTTGGCAGAAACATCATCTATATCTTCACTAGATGCAAAGCTCTAGTCAGGTGACTCAGAGCAGCTTCCATATCCCTTGCAGTAATCAGGTTAAAAAACAACCATAAAAACAAAAACATCCAGAATATCAATTACTCCAAGACAAACCAGAAGAACATAGTGCTGGGAAATCCCATAATCAATAAACTGATGTTTATTGATAAGACATGTTTGAGATCTCAGAAGCTTGTTGAAACAGGCAGGTCTTAATTGCCATACAGAACACTAAAAAGTGTAAGGGACAGTCTGATTTCCTTCAGGAGAACTATTCCAGAAAAGTGGGGTATGGGAGGGGGAAAGCGACACAGGAATCTTGTCCCCAAAGTATTGATCTTCCCTAGGGGTAGGGTCCTAAGGGAACCCACCCAACCTACTGCACAAAGAAAAGCTACTGGAAGAAGGGGGGTCCCGAAGATCCTTAGGTCCTGAGCCAAGAAGGGTTTTCAAATAATAGTCAGCACCATGAGTGGCATCCAGAATTCAAATGGTAACCAAACCAGTGCATTGCTAAGAGCAAAACAATTAATATCCATATATACCTGAGTTATTACATTCTGGAATAGGGGTCACCAACCTTTCGGACCTCAGGGACCACTAAATTCATAATTTAAATCCCATGGACTACTAATACAATCTGCCTAATGACTGGGTGGGTGGGTATGGCTAGGTGGTCATGTGACTGGGTGGGTGTGGCCAATTCAATGTCACACACATTGAGGGGCACCTGGCAGGCGTCTACTCATCCCTCCCCTCCCAGCCACTCGTCGCCTGCCCGCCCGGCTCCTTAGGGGCCCAACAGGAAGCAGTTGTTAGAGCTAAGCAGCCCCCATGAAAAAGAGTTGGCAAAACAGCTGGCTCAGTTCAAATTGGATCTGACTGAAAAAGATGCTCAGCAGAAACACCTCACTGAGGACTAGAAGCATAGGCTTTCCAAGCAGAAGGAAGATCTATGGGAGTGCAAGGCCAGGTACTGGCGCCTGGAGGCTCAGCAGGCTGAGATGGTCAGCCAGTTCCAGGCCATGATGCAGTCCCACTGGAACAAGGCCCTCTGGCTCTTTGCCACCAGTGGCACTTCCCTTCAGTCTTCGCCCAAAGACCTGCACCAGGACGCTGAAACAGACCCCAATTAGAATTTTTACTCAAGGCATAGGCTCAGCTCCCACAATGCTGGCAAGAATTGAAAGAGAACAACATTATTGTTTTATTGTATGCTTCCAGAGTCACTTTGTGTGAGATAGATGGCTATATTCATTTAGGAAGGGAAAGAAGGAGAGGAGAGAGGAAAGGGGAGAGGAGAAGGTCAGTAGTAAGGCAGGCTTGATTTCAACACTAATGAATGATTCACTGAGATCTAAAAAACCAAGTTGACAACAGAGACAATCTATCTGAGTGGTGACTAAAAGTCAACATCATCCATGGCATTTAATCAATCTATATATATAATGTAAAGTTCTGGAATATGCTTAAGTCAATCAAAGGAGCTAAAAATGATAACTTAAGTGAAGGCTTGGAAAATAATCATGTATTTTGTGCAAAATAAAAAACTGGGTGAGCCATTCCTAAATACACACAAGAGGCATGTAAAAATGGTCACACACTTTTGGAGAACATGTGGCTTCCTTTTATATCCTAAAAGACGCCAACTTGGCCCGTGTCTTCCTTCTAGCTCTTCATTGGCTGTGCAAAAAGCAGGAGGGGCTGGGTTCTTAGCAAAACAGATCAAAGATGTCACAGATCAAAGGTGAGGGCTTGGGGCTGGCTTTATCTGTGTTCGCTTTGAAATGATGTTGTAAAATGAATTGTTGGGGGCCCAAGCAGGAACATATATTTTACAGATCAAACAGTTACAACAGGACATCAGAGATTGCTGAAGCAAATGGCATAAGCACATGGTTACATTTAGCTTAAAGCAAATGATTACATACAATGATTTCAAAGCAATATAACAAGCTTCTATTACTCCAGTATATCAATATCCCAATATTATTACTGATTCTATTAATAAAAATGAATGTTTGGGTGTGTATATTCCAGCATAACTCTGGAATGCCTTGAGAAATTTCAACCAAACTTGGTACACAGATGACTTACTCTCTAGAAACAAATACTGTGGGGATAAGACATCCCTAACACCCCTTGGGGGGGGAGGGTTTCTGCGAAGATACAGTCTACAGTGCAGTGGAGTTGCCATGGTAATGGCTTCACAGTACTCCACAAGGGGGCGTTTGTAATGGGGCCTGCCTGCACCACTATGAGATCGACACAATGTACGTCATGCAGAGATGACATTTCTTGACGCTTCTGGGGGCACAGGGAAAACATTTTTAAGTAATTTAATTGTTGCCGAAATCAGGCTCAGGGAGTCCTCACAGTCACTCATGCCCTCATCACTTCATGATTAGATTACTGCAATGTGCTCTACTTGAGGCTACCCTTGAAGAACATTTGGAAGCTTCAATGGTCCAGAATGCAGCCACATGAGTTATTAAGGGTGTACCTTGATACACCCATGTAATACCTCTCCTCCGTGAGCTGCACTGGCTTCCAGTAGGTTTCCGGGTGCAATTCAAGGTGTTGTTTTTGACCTTTAAAGCCCTACATGGCTTAGGACCGGAGTACCTTTGAGACTGTCTTTTTTCACCATATGCCTCCCAGTGCTCTGTTAGATCCCACGGAGTTGGCCTCCTTCAGGTCCCGTCAGCAATGCCATCTGGCAGGCCTGTGAGGGAAAGCCTTCTCTGTGGTGGCATCGATCCTCTGGAACCAGCTTCCCTCAGGGATCTGGACCGTTCCCACCCCATTAGCCTTCCACTGGGCCATTAAGACCTGGCTGTGCCAGCAGACCTGGGGCCACTAATTCCCCCTGTACAGATATATGAATTGTATGATTGAGTGTTTGTTATATGTTTTTTACCTTTTTTGATGTTTAATGTTAAAATATTTATGGTTTTATTATATCAAGTTTATTGTATTTTTTGTGACTATAAGCTGCCCTGAGTCCCACGGGAGTTGGACAGCATATTAATTAAACAATAATAACAATAAAAACAGCAACAACAACAGCAGCAACAACAACAACGACGACGATGATGATGATGATGATCACAGTATCTTGTTACAGAAATGACCGCTAACACTTCATATTTTGAGCCTGCATATTTCATCAGTTTATGTACTGTAGCAAGAAACTCAAAGCTGTTTCTAATTAAAAGTATCTCTTTAAACCAGAAGATGACTGTAATCAAGGTACTAGTTCATATGATTATTTAGATCATGTCAATAATGGAAACTAGCTGGCTGTCAGACTGTGTGCAGATGGACTCACTTCATCTTAGATACAGATTGTGGCATGCCATGTTATGAAAAGGTGGAATGGTTAGATACCAGACCTCACTCCAGTTTAATTCTATTTCCCATGTCATATGAACTAAATAAATGATAACAATGATAATGTGTTCTAATTTTGTCAAGTTCACATAAATTTTGTAAAAAAATTTCATCCAGTTTCAGAATTTATTTTCAGTTTTTTTAAAGAGATCCAATTATGAAAATTCTATTTTTTGTACTCAGTTTTCCCTATATTAAATATTCTGTCCAACTTTCTCTAATATACTTTAAAGCAACTTTAACCTAGAATCACATCTCTAAAGTGGCAGAAATATACAATCTGAAGGATAGATATCTTCTGAGTAGCCTATTGTGAGCCATATTGGAGTAGTGGTTTAAGCATTGGATTAGAAAACAGAAAACCTTGAGTTCTAGTCCCATTTTAGGCATGGAGCCAACTGCGTGACCTTGGGCCAGTCACACACTCTTTCAGCCCTAGGAAGGAAGCAGTGGCAAATCACTTCTGAAGTCTTGCCAAGAACTTGGCCAAACAGCTGCCAAGAAATCAGCTTTGATTTAAAGTCATCAAAAAAAAAAATCTGCCTACTAATTTGAGATGTGCAGACTTCACTAGTTTGCTTTAAAATATTGCCATGCTAATATTTGCCCTATTCCTGTTTTCTTGGATTGAAAATCTGCACAATCTGTATTTTCTTGTTCAGCTGATATTAACTTTGTCTTTGTACAGGGTTCTGCAAAAATGTTTGTCCTGATGATATTTAATAAAATACACCTTTTCTGAAATTTTCCCAGTTGGTTACCACACAAGTATATTTGTTTTGTTTTTGTTTCTTAGTTAACACAGAATCAGAGACAGCAGTTGTCAATGTTACATATGCAACAAAAGAAGAAGCAAAAGTGTAAGTGGCTATGATGGTTTCAGTTGCATTTTTCATTTCTCCTGGTCTTTGCCATTTTAGTTTTATTCTCTTGGTGGGTTCTCTTAAATTTTCTTTCTGAATTTGCAAGTTTAAAAAGTGACATAGAATACCCCTGTTGCTATTATACCAATAAATTTCAATCTGTTGCTGTCTCAATTTTCTGCTGAGTCAGAGATTATACTAATCAGCTAATGATCTTTGATTTTGAGAGCAGTGCAGAACAAATATTATAAGATTGGAGTGCCATGTATGAGATGTTAAATATTTCTTAAAGCACTCCTTGAAAAAAAGGAATTCTGTGCCAAGGAAAGGATTGGCAGATACACTCCCATATGTATCCTTAGAAGAATAATGGCCAACCTTGATTTGTGTCCTATTTACGAAATCATAGAACCAGAACAAGCTATTTGGGTCATCATGTCTAACTCTCTGCTCAGTGCAGGGAATCCCAATTAAAGTACACCTGACAGATTTTTGTCTAGCCTCCAGTTCAACATACCCAGTAAAATGGAGTCTGCAAACTTTCTAAGCAATTCCACTGTTAAAATTACTCTTATATAGGACTTTTCCCTAAAACTCAGTTGGAATCTGCTTTCTTGAAGTTTTAATTTTTTTTTTCTGCATTTAGAATAATAGAAACCATGTCTTGATCTTTTTCTGAGTGACATCTTTCCAGCTATCTAGAGAACGCCATCATATCTCCCCACTCTTCTTTCACAAAGCTAAGCTTTTCCAGTCTTCAATCTCTGTTTATAGGACGTCAATGACCAGCCTTTGACCATCTTTATTGTCATTCTTGGAGTCTATCCAGTTTCTCTGAAACGTTCAATCATAGTTCCGATTTATTTGAAAAACATTCAGCTTCTCTCCTTCAACTGCAATTGGCTTCATTTCATATGCTACAGCTTATTTTCTAAGTAACACTACTCAGAATTAGGGTGCAAATTCTGTTGAAACCACTGGAGGAAGCCATTTATTTAACATGCCATTGTATCTGCCATAAGATCCCAGTGGTTTATAATCATAAATTAATAATTAAAAGATCTATGATGAGATTATCAATAATTAAATGATGTTGAAATAATATTACAAAACAATGTAATAACATGATAAAACAATCATAATAAATAATATTTGATATGAACCATTAGATGCTCCCTGGAAGAAGGCATCATGTCTTCCATAAAATAGTAGATGCAGCAAGTCCTGGTATTAAATCCTGGTGGATCCATAAGACTGGATCTTGTGCTGAAAAATAAAAATCTTGAATTGCACACAGTAACTTAGGAAATGCAAGTGTAAGATGTTACTAGTAATGACAGTATCTGTCATTAAACAAGCCACCATATTTTGAATCAACTGAATCTTCAAGGTGGTCTTCAAAGGTAGCCCCTGGTAGATCATATGGCAGTAGTCCAGCTATGCAATATTGAGGACATTAGCTGCTATTTCAGAGAACTCAGGACTGCTACTACCTAATATACTAGCCAAGCCTGTCCATCCAGCAGTGTCTATGACTCTAGAAGTATCTCTAAATCATGGACCTGCTTCCTTAGGGCTTTTCCCTCAAGAGACAACACTGGAGTCGACAATCTCAATGAACAATCAGTAACGCTAACTTAGTTGGATTTAATTTCAGATCATTCCATTCCATCCAGAATCTACAATGTCCAGACATTAAAATAAGACTCCCATGCTATCACTTTTATGGTTTTGCTACTGTTATACTGCCAGTAATATAACCATTTATTAGAACAATGCACTGTAAGATAGTGCTTCCAGTACCCAGATCTTGCGTGCAGTACAGAAAGATATGGTGGTCTATGATATCAGAGGGAGATGCGAGATCTAATAAGACTTCTGCAGATCTCTTTAAATAAGCAGTGACTGATGTCAGCTTCTGCCTTTCATGCTGCCAACTATATTCTAAAGGAACTAGGAACAGCATAGAATTAATGTGCAAGCTGCGTAAAGTATACATTCATCAAAGACCCCCACCCTCCAAAAATCCCAGCTGGTATGGCAAAATATCCACACGGACACCACTCTAGACCCTGTGCGCAAACAGTCAAGAATCTTAAAGAAACGTTACGTGTGAAATGGTCACAGTAGCCAGGCAAGTATTCTATATGCCTCAGGAGTTTGCCCAAACATATACCCACACACAGTCATTCAAATTTTTTGCTCACTTTGACAATTTGCCTTAGTAAACCAAGGGGAAACAGATTGACAACCAGGGAAAGGTTGCCCCCCAGAAATCACATCAAGACTGAGGGTCACTTCCTGAGGTCAACAATGTACCAACAATCAGTGGAACTATTTAGCAGATAGGTGGAAGTTGCATAACTGGAATCCATCCAGTCATGAAGCACTTGGGGTGGACCATTCTAATTTATCTGTTAGCCTTGCAGAGATCCCAGGTAACAGTATCATATGGACAGAGTTAATTTCATCATAGGAGAGAGCTAGCCCTGCTTATCCAGATCATCCCTTGTTGTTTAGAGGCAAAGATGGGGTTCAACAGGTTAAGTCAGAGATTACTGGGATGACCCCCCATGCTTGCCATGAAGGTCACAAAA
Organism: Boaedon fuliginosus; assembly: GCA_027560395.1. Taxonomy (NCBI): domain Eukaryota; kingdom Metazoa; phylum Chordata; class Lepidosauria; order Squamata; family Lamprophiidae; genus Boaedon; species Boaedon fuliginosus. The sequence goes on along the minus strand of JANHGC010004344.1, from coordinate 415,963 downwards.
TCCTGAACTTACCAGACAAATCCAAGAGCATGAAAATTAAAGTCCCCTGACATAGAAATTTGGGGGATTCCAACATCAGCCCTGATATTAGATACAGCACATATAGGTTTCTCATCTTGAGTGGTGCAGTGACCTAGAGGTGGAGCTCTCACCTCACATTCAGGAGGCTGCTAGTTTGACCCTAGGTAGAGGCAGATGTTTTTCTCTGGGCACACTGAGAATATTTCTGCTGATAAAAACTGCATTGGTGACAGGAAGGGCATCCAGCCAGTAAACACTCAGCTCTGTTCGGTTGTCCAGACTCCACCCTGCAAGGGATTATGGGGTCATTAAAAGAGGAGGATGATGATATAGGCCAGTGATGGCGAACCTTTTTGGCACCAAGTGCCCAAATCAGAATGTGCATCCATGTGGACATGCCGGAGTGCCGGAAAACCAAAGACCAGATGGCTGGTGCATGCATGCCTGCTTTTTGGGTAGTTTTGGGGCCATTGTCTCCTGTTTTGGGGGTGATTTTCGGACTGTTTTCCAGTGCTCCAGCACCCACAAAGACCAGCAGGCCAGTGCATGTATGCCTGTTTTGGGGCATGTTGGGCTGTTTTCCAGTCCAAAAGCAGCCTGACAACTGGCCTGGAAACCAGCCTGTTTTGGGGGCGATTTTCAAGCCATTTTTTGGCGCTCTGGCATCTACGAAGACCACCTGGCCAGCGCGCATGTGTGTGCCCAAAACCAGAAGAGCAGCTGCCAATGGTGTGCGTGCCCACTGAGAAGGCTCTGCATGCCACCTCTGGCACGCGTGTCATAGGTTCGCTATCCTGGATATAGGCTTCTAATCTTGTCTCTACAGTCCACTGTACACAGAAATACAATATCTTACTACTGCAAAAGCAGAGTACCTTGTTGCAGGTGTGATATCTTTATAAATCACAGACACACACCACCTTTGCTATCAAGGCTACTGTAGGACCTCAAGCCCAGGAAGGCAGATAAATAGCATGATAAATAGTAGCTGACCTAGTCCAGCCAGGTTTCAATAATACAAATCCATCCATTCATCAACTATTAAGCTGACAAACAAGCTCTTTTTATGGACTGACTTGACATTTACCTTCAGCAATTTTAGGCTGAGATCTCCAGTAATTTGACAACTAGGTCTTGGGTTCAGGGCCAATTAGCCAGAAATGGAAATCAACACCAAATTATCAATTCTTCTTCAACAGAAATAGCATGTTTCCCTCATCTCCTTAGGTTCACTACAGCTGTAGTGGCAGTTGACAGATTCGGTGTTAAATCCATTCCCTGCATTTCCAAAGGAAAATAGCCACCTCACAAATTAATGGGGTGGCCAACAATCTAGTAATCTATTTGACACTTTCTCACTCATTGGTCCACATGTCCTCTTTTCATTCTAGTATCCTAAAAATCACAACATTAGGAAAGGCTAAACCATAGCAACAGTGCCCAGCATCCAAGGGCTTCATGTCTGCCCTAGATTTGGCATCCCTCAGACTTTCAGGAAGCCAGACAAAACAAGAGTCCAACTTGCACCCATTGAACTCCTTCTTCACAATTGATACAACCAACTTTGGGTGCTGCTGATGTTACTGGATGCTCCCAGTCAGGTGTGAATGAAGGCCTCACATTCTGGACATTCATATTAGATCAGCCCCTATTCAGCTGCTACATGTCTGCCTTCTGGTGCCAGCTTTAACCTTAGCTCAAGCCAAATGGAGCAATGGCAGCTATTGAATTGCATCCTGTCACTGCAGCCTCCATTGCCATTCTAGATCTAAGCATAGCTCACATGTCAGTTCCTGGACTTCATTTCATTTTGCTACCACACCAGAGAGCTGACTCAGCTGGCAGTCAGCCTTTTTAACAACCAGCAGACAAAATGACCTTCCAGATTAGCAAATCCTTTAGAGAAAGAAATCTTCCACAATTTCTTCACAGCTTCTAAAATACTCCAACAAAACAGTGCCATTCATTTTCACAATCATTTCAGCCATTGCTTGTTTATATCATATCTCTAGATACCTTACTATTTCTTCAGTATATTATTGCTCTGCCATCTAACTTAAAACACATCCTAAAATAATCCACGCCTTATAATTAAAAATCACTAACATTTAATCATAACTATCATATAGCTGGATGTAAGCCAAACATATTTATATTGATTCCTAATAATTCTTGGAATATATTTGATTTCATAAATTATAAACGAATCATTCCACACAGTACCTGCTCTGTAACACAATATTGTTGAATCATTTGCAAATAACATTCAGGTATTAATAAAATATATTTGGTTAATCTGTGCTTTAAAAAATACATAAACGGGTTTAAGGTAACTATGGAAAACACCCCAATGCAATTTAGTGGAAATTTAGTGGAAATATTTAATACATCTAATTACTGCAGTGATTTGACAAAGAGAATCCATGTTCAAAGACAGCGGGTGTCTAGAATCGCTTATCTTGTGTCGTGCCCTGCTTTCTAATCAAGATGTATTATTTGTTTTCTTAGAATTATTAGTAACTTGAATCAGCAATGTGTACTAAAATGTCAACTATTTTTACTAGAATTTTATTTTCTATGTTGTTTTGGAAATGCAATATATATCTGTGCCTTTTTTGCTTTACATTGAGGTCTTTCATCAAATCACTCACCTAGATGTGTCACTGCCCTTTCAGCATGTAATATTTTGAAAGAGCTAAACTGCAGTCCTCACTCTTGATTTCATAATTAAAGAATTTTGATTAATGAATTTTTAAAAATAGATGTCAGAAGAATCTTTGTTTTGTCAGTGAAGTGAAAGTCTCTGAACCAAATGGCTGAAGATAGCCTGAAACATTACCAGATTTTTCAATGTTAAGACAGGGCTGGACAGCTGCCATGCAGAATAAAGACTAAAACCTGCTTCCTGCTTGGACATATAGAAAGATAATAATAATAATAATAATTTATTAGATTTATACCCCGCCTCTCTTCACCCAAACGGGGAACTCGAGGCGGCCAAA
>JANHGC010004344.1:386729-396923 GCA_027560395.1 Boaedon fuliginosus | reverse complement strand
CCAGCTCCAAAGATGGATGTTCAACCGGACCCCTTGGGGGCAGTACCCATAGCCACTCGGTCTTGTCTGGGTTGAGTTTGAGTTTGTTAGTCCCCATCCAGACAAATCTGTTAGAACAGATTTGTGGCCAAAGCCTTTTTGAAACTTTACAAACGCATGTACTTTCACTACCATTTAAGTCCCAAAATAGGACAAATCATGCTTTAAATACTAGATGTTACAAACTATTTGATGAGGAGGATTATAACTTTTGTAACTGATAAAGAGAGGATAGCTGGTCTGTGTTCTTTTTAAAAAAAAATATGACTGGTTTTTCTAAATAAAATTGGTTTTTAGGAACAGCCGTCCTTGGTTACTGTAGCTAAATTTTGGTATTGCACACAGGCTGGGCGAATCCTCAACACAGGACCCAATACATACTGGATAGGTTAAGTAATTTCAAGCTCTCCACCATCATTCAAAAACTCAATTCTTTTCCCATGAAACTCCAAAATGGATTCTTTGTATCATGAATATATATTATAAATTACATTTTATCTTTTTTTTCTCAAAGCTTTCTTTTCCTGGTTGATGAATAATAAAGAGACTCCATTGACCTAATTTCTACCTTAGGCCCAGGGACGGATATTTGGAAAACTGAAAGAAGAAAACTTTTTCAATCCAAAAGAAGAAGTGAAGCTTGAAGCTCACATCAAGGTGCCTTCTTCTGCAGCAGGTCGAGTGATAGGAAAAGGTGGCAAAACGGTAAGCGGGATAAATCTTACATTGAAGGATTTAGTGAATGATTAGTGAATAAAATACAGTACATAGTCTAACTTTGAAATAAAGTGTTCTTTGCTTGACGTCAAAAGCAAATGAGGGCATCTTCACCTTATGTTGGTTTTTGACAATGAACAACATTAAAACTTTTCTGTATACTTGCTGTTATAGGTGAATGAACTACAGAATTTAACTAGTGCAGAAGTAATTGTACCACGTGACCAAACTCCTGATGAAAACGAGGAAGTTGTTGTCAAAATAATTGGTCACTTCTTTGCCAGTCAGGTATAGTAGTATTATAAAATAATTTCTTCAGTAAGTAATCATTCTTCAAAGTTCTATTTGGATGATATGAAAATGCATGTTCACAGGTTTATCCGTATGCAATCAGAATGGTGGAAGCAGTCATGCCCATCTTCATCAATATCTTCTATCTCACTCCTGAAAATGCCACAGAGTATAGGCATCCATTAGTCTCGAAAGACTATGGTATTGGGCTCCTGGGCTAGAGTTCCACCTCTAGGCCACAGCTCAACTCCAGCTGAGGAGTTGAGCCACACAGAGACACTTCTGCTAATTGCAATTGGCTATTTTCTTTGAGAACAAAGAGTCAGAAGAAAAAAACCCAAATCTCATTCACTATACCTCTCTATCCATTCCTATTATTGCAAGCCACCTTTGCTTACAGCATGGTCACACCATTTTTCATACATCGCTTTTTGTTCTGTATTTGTTTCCCCAAAGTATATACATACATATTGTTTATTTTTAAAAAGAAATACCAAAGTACTTTGCAAATACTTATGGGTGGTTTAGGTTGTTTAGGGAAAATAAATTATTCAGGAAATGAATTTTCTGCTAAAGTAATGTTTAACTTTCTTCCTTTCTCCCTATTATAGACTGCTCAGCGTAAGATCAGGGAAATTGTCCAGCAAGTGAAACAGCAGGAACAGAAACATCCACAAGGCACCCCGGCCTCACAGCGCAGCAAATGAGGCTGCAGGGTGCTGGCCAGCAACAACTGATGAATGTAGCCCTTCCAACACCTGATAGAATCACCAGACCAGGGAGCAAACCAAAGACTATCTGACGGCATCCAAGTCTGCCCAAGAGGCTGGGGCTCTACAGAGGACATCCAGTACCCAGGGACTGGGAAGGGATGGGCTTCAGCCAGCAGGAACTGCCTCTCTCACCCCATAGTCTCCATGGAGTCTCTCTAACAGTACAACGCTATCCCTTTAGTTGGACTAACATAGGCAGAAATTTTTGCAAAATTTTTCTGTACATGTATGTACATACTAGGAAAGCCTTTTTTTTTACACAGTGCATGAGCTGCTGCACCAGATAGCATTAATATATTTTAGAATTAATCTAGCTAACTAAACTAACTCCAGTCTTTTTTTTAACAATTACATTTTTTTTTAGAAAAAGCCAGTTTTTCTACACTAAAATTAAAAGGCTAGTCCCTTATGGGTTTCTAACAGAAAGTAAGATGGGGTCGTAGGATAGCCAGAACAAAATTGAAATGAGACTCAAAGGTGAACAATACTTTGAAGGACTTCAGGATGATTAATGGTAGCAGCACACCATCATAGATTGCCTGTAAGTGCCAACAGAAGGGATACCGTCTTGTTAGCAGAGGAATCTCTATGCATTTCTTTCTCCAGCTCATGTGATCTTCTCTTTGCTTCACAGATCTCAAACTGGTTTTTGCATACAGTCTCTCATTTTGTACCAGGGTGCAACCCTACAAGTACATGTGCTTGTGTGCGTGTATGTGTGTATATATATATGCATGCATATATGTATGCATATGTATGCATACATACATACATACATACATACACACAGAGTGTATGTGTGTATGTGTTACATATGCACACAGACACACACAAAATGCCAAGCTTTATATCCGTTTCCTGAAAGGGGGGGGACACTTTTACCCTGCTTACAGGAAAATAGAGCACACTTGGTACTTTTGCATGCAGAATGCTGCCACCAATACTTTGGGAAATGGATTTTTAAAATGGGATTAACAAGAGGGTGTTGGTCCAGGGCATGAAAATTGCAACTTTTTTCAAAAAAGAAAAAAAAAAGAAACAAACTACCTCAGGTGTTTTCATACCTCAGCACCTTGCTCTTGTGTGTCCCTTTTTGAGATTTTGTATGCCTTGTAAAACTGAGAGTTGGAGCATTTTTTTATTTTTTTAATAAAACTGAGTTGGAAATAAATTTAGACAAAAGACAGCTGCCAGGTGGAAGAAAACATCATTCTGTATGATGATTATTCTGTATTATTCTTCTGCTAGATGTGAGTCAATAATCTTCAAACATAGTAATAATAAAAATAGAAGTGCAAGAGACACTGGAGCAGAACTTCTGAGTTTGACAGGTTAAACACACTATTAGAGTTTTTCTGTGCTAACGGATGTTTTACTGGTTCTGTGAACATGCCATTGTACCATCAGATTGAAACACCAGTTTTCTCTACTTTAAACAGTGTTCTGTGGAAAAGCAAACAAAAAATCCAAAATACACCCAAGCTAACGAGACCTGACCTCTGTAGTTTTATTTAACTACGAAGTTGGAAAATAGATGGGGTGCAACCCTTCCTCTTTCTAATCTGTATCTTCTCTTGCTTTTCATTAGAGGACCTTTTGTGGTCTTGTGAGGTCAGTGGGTGGAACAGAAACAAAGATGTGTTTTGTACAACTACCTGGTTTAGATTCATTTAAATTACAGTGGCAACATCAAATCAGATGGAAATGCTATTTTAGCCATAAGGCCAATATATCAATGCAACAATCCAGTTTAAAGCATCCCTCCCAATTTATTATGTCCAGCCATTGTTTGAAGGCATACACTGAAGAGAGGGTCTTTTTAACTAAGATGCCACTTCTACGGGCTTCAAAAACACATTTTTCATCTGAATTTTCAGGAGACATTTGACAAAGCCTTTTACAAGTAAAATAAAAAGACATAGGACTAAACCAAGATGATCTGATAACTTAAAACATTTTGTGTGAATGTGTATCTGGCTATTTACTGTGATAGGAAAAAAAATTCTTAGCTAAAGTTTACAGAGAGCTAATACCGTACAGCAGAGGTTCTCAACAGTTGGTCAAGACACTTGGAGATCATAGTCAATTTAGGTCATAGTGGTTAGGCTTGTGAAAACAAAATCAGAGCATTGTCAAAAATTACTTCAGCCTTTGTGAAGCCACAAGCAAGGCAGCTGCAGTATCACAAAGTTGAAGAACTCCTTGATATATAGAATAAAATATAATCATTGAAAGCAAAACATGAAGTTTTTCTGCCCAAGTGTAATTACAGGGAATTTTATTCATGGATGATTGTATTTGCTCATCATTTTAGTGGGTTATGGGTTAGGAAGTGTTTAGAGTTTGGAAAGTTTGAGAGGCTGTTTTACAGAATTAACTGGGCATTTTGAAAGATACTTGTTTTCCTTTGTAGAACTAAACTTGGTCCTATTCGGAGCTTCTTATAAATGAAGCAGAGCCAAAGATTAACAATTCTCCATTGGTTCATCCCCAAATCTCGTTATTCTGGGTCCATGAAAGACCCTCACACATTAACAGAATATATTCTCTCAACAGAGCCTCCAACTCATTGCCTGCCTGTCTGCCTCTTGCTGCTGAGGCAACCTGAAGGCAGCCTATGCATTCTGTCCTACACAGCCACCTCAGGGGAAACAACAACCTGCTGGGCTCCAATTGGATTGTCGCAGGATTGTCCACCCCATCCGGCCACAGGGCTCTCTAGCTTTTTATGCTTTCATTGAAAAGACTCAGAAATCCAAGGTCTTAGAAATAATTATCTCATGAAAGGCCTTCAATACTCCAAATTCTATTCCAGCCCTTTCCCCCATTTAATTGTCCTGAATTTAATTCAATTTTCTTGCTTGAAACTTCCCAGGTTAGAGCACAAAGCTAGGAGATTCAAGCTGGTACTCAAAGCTAGAAACACTCATTTACCCAAGAATTTGCAGAATTCTGACTTCTGATATACAAAGACTTTGGGCTTCCTGGGTCTACTTCCTCATTCCCAATAAAACTAGCCACCTCACCCAAGCTGCATCTTTGCTGGGTGGCCAGTGACTCCTCAGAGGACAAAGGATGATCATGGATTTGGATGTGCAACAATAGGCCAATTCCTGCCTCAAGGTGACACACCTTCCTTCTGCTACAAATGTTCACAGGTCACAAGCGGAAATATTTTTACTGTAGAGAATACGAGGAGGGAAGAAGAGGCCTGTCCAAAAGGGTCTGCACTGTATCAACAAGAAACATAGCAGAGAATGAAAAGAATATTCCCTGCTCTTCTGCAGCTGCTCTCTACATCAGAGCAGGTATTCTGGCCTTGATCCTGAGACATGGTAAAAGGGTTACAGTGGGGGCAATGATTTTGATATCAGTATACTTTCTTCCCATTGATAGTCTAAATAAGCCCTTTCACAGTAAATGACAGTATCTGCTGTTGAATTTCTCCTTGTTTGGGAGCACAGCTTTTAAACTGCTTTCTAGAAACGCAATCAAATTATTCTCAAACACCTAGAATGAATGTGTAAAACTGATAGTTAGGCTATATTGGAAGAGCACAATTCAGCACTGATCAGCCGGTGCTAATCACTCGAGTAGAATTTATGTCTAGAGAGGATAGGTAAATGTAACTTTGAATATATTTTACTAAGGGCCCACAAACCATCACAGTTTTCATTCCTGATGTATTCTACAGTAAAAGACTTAATTTCTGCCCAGGACATAGCTTTACTTTATAATAAAATTACTTCCTGTAAACTTATCTGCATTGTCATCTCTGTTTAAGAGAAATCAGGGGGCTTCAATATTAATTCCATTTGCTGATGGTCCATTGTACTGTATAATAAGGCAAGTGAGGTGAAATTCTATGCATAGAATAGAAAACTGGGCAACTAATATTACAGGTAGTCCTCAACATACAACAGATCATTTAGTGATCAAAGTTACAATGGTACTGAAAAAAGTGACCATTGCAACATCCCCATGGTCACTTGGTTTACATTTGGATACTTTACAATCGATTCATATTTATGGTGGTTGCAGTGTCCTGGGGTCATGGGACCATCTTCTGTGAACTTCTGACAAGCCAAGTCAATGGGGAAGCCAGATTCACTTCACAATTTTAAGAACTGCAGTGATTCATTTAACAAACGTGGCAGGAAAAGTCATAAAATGGATCAAAACTCACTTAACAAATTTCTCACGGTAGTAACATAAATTCTGGGCTCAATTGTGGTCATAGGTTGAGGATTGCCTTTACTTTGCAAAACAATGGAAAGCAGCAATAATTATGGTTTTATTACTTTTAAAAAAGGTTGCTGTGATTAGGCTCTGAAAACAGCATATAACGGGCCCACAATTATTTGTTATAGCATAATTCCATGATAAGCTGTTTGTTAAAGCTTCCTTGATGTGGCTTGAGAATGCTTGTTTTTCTATGCCTCAGCTCTAAAGTGAATAGCCTAACATTGTGCACAATCTTAACATTTAGCCTAAAAATCTTGACAGTAACAAAGGAATTAAGATTGTCATTGGGAAACAAAATCATTAATATTGCTATTCCTCACCCATATCACATTGCAGCATATAGTAACATAGTTGAAAAATACTTATTTCAGTTCTAAACAGAAAAGGCAATGAAAGTCACATCAATTATATCATTTTTACTAGACGTTTATTTCCATTTGAGTTAAACTATCTTGAAATTCAAACACATATCCAACACATACAAGAATACAAATAAAGTCTCATACAACAGTTTAATTTTTAAATAAAGAATAATTCCCTCCTAGGGCTTTTACAATGGATTTGTTACAAATCAAACAGAATTTTCCATTTTTCAGCATCACTAAGATCCAGTTGTATGAAAATCTAAACTCAGGAACATACTATGGGTAAGCAGACTCCTTTCACTGCTTGCAAAATAAAGCAGATTCCAGACCAAATGCCCCAACAGAAGTATACAATAAAACTTCAAAAATAAAGCTCAAAAAGCATGCTTTTTGCTTATAATCAAAGGGTGACTCCTAATTGTATTTTGGTTTGAGTAGATGAATTAAAATTAATGGGACAAATCATCTACAACTACAATTACATTACTTATAAGCAGTACTAAGTTTGAATCCAATCGGCATTGAAACCATAGACAACCTGGCATTCTTTGGAAAATCGCAATATATGTATTTCTTTTTCATGTCACATAGGTTGTATTTCATCCAAAAACTCAGCATAGTCTACTTAAAAATACTTTGCCAGATTCCTGCTTGCCGCCTTATTTTTTTCTCCTTGGAAGGAAAACCTCAAGAAAAAAAACTTCAAGAAAAAGCTTCTACTATACTTCTGGATAACTCCCATCTCTGAAATGGAGCCTAGGCGTAAGAGTATTTCGAACCTTTGCCTTTAAATGGGTAGAAGTCAACTGTATAACCAGATGCTGTTTTATAGCACATGAACCATAACAGCGGTCTGGCATCATAGCAACTGCTGATGAAGAATCTCCCATACCATTTTTTTTCGATAATAAGGCATGTGAAACTGCAAAAAGAAATTGTGTTAACATATTTGATACTTCCATTTAGCAAATATACTGTCCATTTTATTTTTACTTTCCTTATTTTATTTTTACACATTTTATTTTTACACATGCCCTTTCAGTAACTGACAAAGTATACATGCTCATAAAAGCCAAAATATGATAAAACATTAAAAATGAGAATCCCATCCCAGAATATAGAACACAAAAGACAGAAAATAGCTATTTGACATAAAACCAAGTCTACAGTTTCTTGTGTCTAAACTGTTAAGTATCTAGAAAAAAAAAAATTATTTGCCTAACTGTTGAAATATGGGCACTAAGCAAGGCTCCTTTGGAAAGTACATTCACAGAAGGCATAACTTAGCTTAGAAATCTCTTCCTGATGTTCATTCACTCTAGGTAGACACTAGGGAAGAGACAGACATTAGATATTGGTCTCATATTAGCATAGGGCTGGAAAAGTCTGGAAGCCAGTGCAACTATTAAGGTACCCCTCATGATTGCATCAATCAATAATGGTCCTTCTATTCTAGCCTCTGAAGATCCCTTTTCAGGAGGCACCCTCACATAAAACACATTTCAATAATCCAACTAGAAAATGAGTTTTCTCACTCTATTCAGATATAGGCTGCAACTGGTACATTAACCAAAGCTGATAACTAGAGCTTCTAATCACTGAAGCAACTTGTAGCTTCAATGATAGCATAGAATCCAGGAATAAACTAGTTGCAATTTGAATTTTGGAGGAAATTTAACTTGTCTCACTGCCAGAACAGATTAACCACCACTCATCTAGGCAAAGTAATCACTTTTAGTTTACTGTCTCCTTACAACAGAAATTAAGCTTTATAGTTTTTAGCCCTCATCTAGCCTGTTAACTTGCTCAATACAGATCATCCACTGCCCTCTCAGATTAAGTAAACAGTTAATATCATCTACATACCAATAACATGATCAGCAGCAGAGTGTTTAGTAGGTACTTGCCAACATGAACATATTACATTTGTCCTTTGGGCCTTCACTGGTTTCCAATTAATTCTTGTATGCAATTCGAAGTGCTCATTTCACCTTTAGAGCCTGTAAAGTTTGGTACTGAAGTCTCTCAAGGGCATTCCTCACTCAATTTCAACTTTCTGAATACAAAGCTCCCAAGAAAATCTATCAGTGGTCTCTCTTTTCTGGGAGACTAGGAGGCCACTGTTTTTTGTCGTGGTGCTGAATGCTATGGAATAGCCTGCTGTCTGAAATCTGATCAGTTTCCACTTTGTTAGCCTTCAGGAAATTATTAAAAACAGTACTTTTATGTCACTTACTATTTTTACTGCTTTTTAATTGCTTGTTTTATCATATTATTCATGTTTTAATTACTCTTGTTATGTAAAAACATTTCTATTATACACATTTTATTAAGACTGCAAGTCAGCAAAAGTTCAATGATTGCAACAGATTTAAAAAAAACTAATAGCTGATTTAGGCTATTATGTTTACTAGTATCAAAAATTTAGTGAAATCCAAACGAGCCAACTGGGTTATATTTGCCATCTCCTTGGCTAAGGGAAACCAAATAGTTTCTGTCCAAAATCTAATCCAAAGATGAATCCAGACAATCAGTTTCATCTAAAAATGCTTGAAAGTAATTAACAATTCCAAGCTTGAGCATCTTATTCAATGAGATAATAATAATCAGCCTACTGTTTCCACCACAGCACTAATAACAAATAAATACCTATCTCATGAGATAGAGCAGCATGAAAATTGTTTCTTAAAGTATTTCAACTCACCTGTGTAAATGTAATGGGTTTATCCCTAGAGACAAAGTCTGCAAACTTGCAAGTAAACATTCCACAGTCACTGCCATTTAATTGTTGTGGAATTTCCTAAGATTGAGAAAAGGGAATATACAGGAAAGCCTATTAACTTTTTCTTGTTTTATTTAAATTAGAGATCACTGAAACCTAAGAGGTTATAATATAGCAATTCTATAATAGATCATCAACTGAACAGGCATCTAAATTGATTGCTCAATTTCAGAAAATTTAGGTAACAACCTGTACTTTAAGAAACAGGAAATTCATCCAAAAACAATATATAAAAACAATTATTAAAAAAATTGAAAAACCCTTGTCTAAGAGAGAATAGATTTTAATAATCATGGAGCCACTTCAATATCTCATTGGTCTCCTGGGATCTCTAGGCCTGATGGCATAATCACATTTTGAGGGACTTCTGGAAAATCAACAGCTCAATGAACCAGCTCATTTGAGGGTGGGAGGGGAATTTCCATAAAGCAAGTGGCACTCACAAAATGCAGCTCTAGGACCCCGAAGCATGCCTCTTCTGCTAAATCTGGTGGAATATTCAGGGAGAGACAGGCCCCCAGATAACCCAACCCATGCCATCTAAGGCTTTAAAAGTCAAAAACAGCACCTTTAACTGGACCCAGAAACAAATTGGTAACTAATGCAGCACACGGAGCAAAGGTGTAACTTGTATTGCTCTAGAGATACACTTAACTGCCCCCGCACTGCTGCATTTTGCACCAGCTGAAGTTTCCGGGTACTCACAAGAGTAGCCCATGAAGAGGGCATTACAGTAATCCAACTGGGAAGTGACTAGTGCATGTGTGATCGTGAGCAGAGCGTCCAATCTTGGAATTGGTGTAAGTAGCACACAATACTACACACAGTACAACAATATTGCACACAGCACAAACAATGTCGGCTGGCGGGCCCGCGTGCTAAAGCCTTCTCTGTGGGAGCACCGACCCTCTGGAACAAGCTCCCAGTAGAGATTAGGACCACCCCTACCTTGTTGTCCTTCCGCAAGGCGACAAAGACCTGG